>CM030360.1:292529910-292623604 GCA_017893485.1 Hemerocallis citrina
AAGGAGCTCCACTCCTATGGGCTAAGAATATGAGCTAGGAAGATCCTCGTAAGACCCATGGGAAGATCCGTTCTTGGAGGTAAGTGCGAGGAGCAACTCTAGGAGAGAGTTTTGAGCTCCACACTCAATTGGAAGAAGGCCGCTCAGGAGGCGAGCAGAGCGAAAAGCTTCACCGGACTCTAAAAGAGAGTCGTTTGGGAGACGAGTTTGGGGAGCAACTCTAGGGAAGAGTTGAGCTCCGAACTCGTTGAGAAGAAGGCCGCTCGGGAGGCGAGCGGAGGGAAGAGCTTCATCGGGCTCTAGGAGAGAAACGTTCGGAAGACGAGTTTGAGGAGCAACTCTCGAAGAGAGTTGAGCTCCGAACTCGTTAAGAAGAAGGCTGCTCGGGAGGCGAGCGGAGCGAAGAGCACCACCAGGCTCTGGAGAGAGCCATTTGGGAGACAAGTTTAAGGAGCAACTCTAGGAGAGGGTGGAGCTCCGAACTCGTTGAGAAGAAGGCTGCTCGGGAGGCGAGCGGAGCGAAGAACTTCACCAGGCTCTGGGAGAGAGCCATTCGGGAGACAAGTTTGAGGAGCAACTCTAGGGGAGAGTTGAGCTCCGAACTCGTTGAGAAGAAGGCCGCTCGGGAGGCGAGCGGAGCGAAGAACTTCACCAGGCACTGGGAGAGAGTCATTCGAAAGGCAAGTTTGAGGAGCAACTCTAGGGGAGAGTTGTGCTCCAAACTTGTAGTTTAAGAGAGTTTCAACAGTTGTGAGAGCAATTTCGAATGGTGAGCTACTTCGTACTCGCTCATTCGCAAGTAGCTAAAGCAGCATCGAACCAAGTGTTGGACTCCAAACTTGTTGTTAGGAGAGTTTCAACAGTTGTGGGAGTAATTCCGAATGGTAAGCTACTTTGTACATTGCTCGTTCGCAAGTAGCAAAAGTAACATCGAACCAAGTGTTGGACTCCGAACTTGTTGTTTGAAGGAGTTAACGAGTTGTAGGAGCAATTCCGAATGGTGAGCTGCCCGCACTTGCTTGATTGCAAGCGGCTAAAGCAACGTCGAACCAAGTGTTGGACTCCGGACTCGTTTTTTTAGCTTAGTAAGTTATGGGAGCAACCCTGTAGGACAAGTTGGACTCCGAACTTACCATTTAACGAGTCGTAGATGTGACACAGAGAGATAGAAATGAGGCAAACGCAATAATTTTCAATAGAAAAAAACTAAGTTTTATTGAAACAAACTAAGTGACCGCTTCAATGGGACGAGTCATTATTACATGTTTTTGGCCGTGTTACAAGCATCAGCCTTACTGAAAACTGAAATCCTACTTCTACGATAGGGTGAAGGCCAATTGGGGAGGAGTTTGGTTCTCCCCCCATTGGACCTCCATGGATAAGGTGGAGGACGGCCCCGGGTTCGGAATCTTGGAACTCGGCGAGACTCTCTGTTCGCTTGTAGGCTCCTCGGGGTGAAAGATCGACCCCATCTTTTCGGACAAACTTGGCCAGATGTCCCCGCTGTATGAGTTCTTCGATTTCCTCTTTAAGAGCCTGACAATCATCCGTGTCGTGGTCGTGGTCCCTATGAAAGCGACACCACTTATCCATGTTTCTTTTCTTGCCGGGGATATTCATTCTAGAGGACCGTGGAGTAGCCCTTCCTTATCCACCTCCATAAGAACTGCTGATATATTAGCATTGAGGGGGGGTGAACTTCTCAAAACGAGGAGCTGGGCGACGTTGGCCATTGTCGTCCCTCTGGAATTTCTGGGACCCTTCTTTGCTTGTATTCTTCCGTTTGTTCCCGGAAGATGATTCCTCAAGAATGGGGGGTTGAGAGCCTCTTCCGCTCAGATGTACTTCTCACTCCTAAGCAGGAGTTCTGAGAAGTCCCGAGGAGGCTTCTTAGCAAGGGACACCTTGAGATCGGCGTTAGTGACATGCCAGAATACCACCGAGGCTACTGATTGGTTGAGGAAAGCAATAGACCGGACTTCGGCGGTAAAGCGCCGAACGTAATCTCTTAGGCGTTCACCCTTTTTTTGATTGAGGGTCACCAAAGATGCACTTGTTTACTCAGCCCAATGACTGCCTACGCAGTGGGTGAGGAAGAGCTCTTTAAACTGTTCGAATGAGAAGATGGAAGCTGGGAATAAACGGGAGTACCACTCTCGCGCTGGTCCCCTCAACATTGTTGGAAAGGCCTTGCAGAGGAGCTCATCCAAAGGTTGATGAACCATCATAAGAGTTTTAAAACTCTCGATATGATCGACCGGGTCTGACTCTCTATTGTAGGATTCGAAGCTAGGCGACCTAAAGTATTCGAGGAGCTTCCAAGATGGCTCTGGAAAACTGGAAAAAGGAGGTCTGCTGGGGCGGAACCTATTGTTCCATTGTTCTTCGGGATTGATCTTATTGAGGCGCCTCTCCATCTCGTGGAGATGGTGGCGGACCGAGTCACCCTTTCGGTCGGATCTAGTCGACCCTTGGGACTCCTTCATAAGTGGCGGTATGGTGAGGGTTAGGGACAGGCTGATCCTGACTCATGGCAATATTAAGAGCTCGCGTGATATCTTGTTTGAAATTCTGGAGCTCAAGCTAAGTGACTGGTGCCCCTCCAGCTCGGCGATCCCTGGGTGTGGCTCGACTTACTGGAGTATGACTTCTCCGCCGATGACGTGGAGGGGACTCTCTTCGCCTCCTCGGGGGAGGGGATCTTCTGGTTCTCGGTCTACGGGGGGTCCGAACTCTCGAGGCCCCTGCATGCTCAGGTTGATGGACTCCCTCAAGGGCTCGCCATCCATTCAAGCGAGTTCGGAGGTCAACCCCTGCTGACGATTAACAATTACTTAACGTAGATCCTGCTCGGGAGGGCTTTGAGAAGCCATAGAGTCAATTGAAGGATTGTGGACCGAAACATGGTCATGAAAAGGATGTTGCTTTGGACGACTTCGACGAGAGCCCCCCCCCCCGGCAGCCCCCGAGACCCTGGGGGGGCTTGTAAAAGAGGAGGCTGTTGAGGAAGAACATCTTGAATTGGAGGAAGAGGAGTGGCTCTTCGGCTGGAGGCCGCTGCCTTCCCCTTCTCTTTTGGATGCATGGTTTGAAACTACTTTCGCCGATGAAGGTTAGATTGCTTTTTTGTTTCCGACGGTGCCAATCTGTTGCTGCTAATTTTGGTGTGGAAGCCAAACAGATGAAATTGTGAATTCTTTTTTAAAACAATGAAGCAAAACTGTTGACCTTCACCGACGTTTGACTGATTTCTTGCCGCTGCCGCCATTGACCTACAAAAAAGTTCGATACATCGGGATGGATCCCGACGACGAACCCTCCGACGCTCTTGTCAGTAATCAGGAAGATTATGAAAGAGCTTTAGGTGGAAAAAGATTGATTACCTTGTTACGGTGAGGGGAGGGGTATTTATAGTCGCCCTAGGGACCCGTTTCGAGATAAGAATTTATCTCTACTTCCCGATATTTTTGGATAAGATGTAGAGTTTAAATCGTTTCTTAGAGATAACCATGAATTTGAATTACTCTTTAAATATCATGGGCTGGTTCGTAGCGGGCTGCTACCCATACCCAATAAGACATCCGTTTATGGGTTATTGGGCTTTGAAGAAAAATCCAGTTTCCATTTCAGACCCGTTTGTAGGTGAAATTACCATTTTACCTCTGAGAGTTTTAAGATTCGTGCCCGATTTAAACGGTCCCGATTTAATCCTATTTTTAGCCATATCGTATACATATCTATCGTCATGACAGTCATGAATGTCAGATCATTGGGTAGTGGGCTGAATAGCGGGTTTATCTGCTATGAGGCAGCTCGCCCAATAAGTCTGTATTGTGCTATATATGCCGCCTCGAAGCAGTATGCTAGGTATCTCGAATATCTACGGTATCATGCTTTAAACCGTCATCTTTCTAACAATCTTAAAGCGGAATGGTTATTCTCTAAAAACAATTATTAGAAGAAGAATAGGTGAAAAAGAAAGAGACGATTTGTTGTCGATCATCGTCATCATCTTCTTCTTAACCTCCTTCTCTAACCACTGTCGTCGACCCCGTTGCCACCGGTCCTCCTTCCGATTGTTGTCGCTGCCCCACGCCGGTCCCGCACCACCGCAGCCCGCCAACCATCATAGCAGCCGCTATGGATGTTGTTGTCGCTCCCACATTGTCTCCCTCTTTCGAGTTCTCACCGAACCGGGCCGAAACCTAGATCCAGTTTCAAACCGAAACCGGCCCAGCGCTCCAGACCGGATCCGAACACGATCCATTCCTGCAACCCAACCTGCTGAGACTCCAACCCGATCCAAGGCAGCTCCGTAGGATCCGAACCGTTTGACTGGTTGAACTGACCTGTCTGACCAGGTCAAACGAAACCTGTTGACCGCTGAAGTCAGCAACAGAGATGTCATCCGAGTGCAGTCAACCAACCTGTTTTGACCATAGTCACATCCGACCCGTTTCTGCTACTGACATAATCAGTTTTGGTAAAGGTTTAATTTTATTTTATGTTGGTTATTTTATTATTATTCTTTCCCTCGATTTTCATGCTAGTTGAGGATGAAAAATTTATCACGAGATAGTGCGTTTAGTGAGGTTCAGATTTTCAAATTGAACGGATCATTTGCAAGTGAGGTCAACACTTGAGCTTTACCTATATTCAAGTATAAACTTATCTAAGTTTTGTACAGAGGTATATTCTCATTGAATCCTTTGATTTATTATTTAGAGTTTCTTAATTGCTTGAATAAATACTGCATCATATACATGCAACATAACAATAAACTTGATATTTGGAGAATGTTTAGATGCTTTAAATAAGACACTTAAATTGTGTGATAAATCATGTTTTTAAGGACAAGACATTTTCGAAGACTCTAATCTTGATAGGTTCAGTTTCGAAGTGGTTAATGAGAAATAAATTTTGCCATACTTGCTGAAATGATTGTTTATAAACTGTCAAATAATTGGCAGAACCTTTAAAATTGTTAAGTGTCGTAAGAAAGTCCAGATTAAACTAGCTGATATTAAACGCTTTATACTGATTTAATATCAGACTCGGACTAGGAACAAGTTAGAGGTTATTGTTAAACAAGACTATTGAAGCAAGTTACACTCTAAAATTTGACAGGTTCGTTCTCATAAAGTCAACTAATGCTATTACCAATAATTCCCAAAAGTTGAAACATGTTCCAACTTCGGTTAAATGAAAGGGGTAAATGCAAAATTACAAAAAATGGGGATACTATGCAATAGATTGCAGGACATCCAAGAAAACTCTTAACTGCAGGTCGTTCTAAGAAATTCAACTTGAGTGAATCTGAAACTATAGAGTTTAGATGGCAGCACATTCCATGTCAGAGAACAGAGAGTTGTCAAGCTGCAACTCCCGTTAGGTAAAATGTTGATTTTATAGAATATTCTTCATATTCCTAGTTTATCTAAAAAATCTAATTTCAATTAGTAGACTATGCAAAGTTGGTTTGTCTTTTCGTATGACTAGTGGTAGAGCCATATTGACTAATAATTCAAAATACTTTGGATGTGCTTACTTTGAAAATGATTTATACATATGAAGTTTAGCAAATGAATTGTACCATGTTATCAATAATAATTCAGTGGACCCAATGACTGCATCATAGATTAGCGCATGTGAATCATTGTAAAATGCAACATATTGCTAAGACTTGTAATTTACCTGTAGATACAAGCATGAAACTTGACAAATGTGATGTGTGTGCACAAACCAGGTTGACTAGATAGCCCCTTAATCGGAAACTAGTGCCACACAACTTTTAGAAGTTATACACTCTGATATTTGAGATTTTAAAGCTTTTCAAACACGTGAAAGTAAAAGGTATTTGATAACATTTATTGATGATCGTTCTCGATTTTGTCATATTTATTTGCTAAAATCTAAAGATGAAGCACTTGACGTATTCCAAATTTTTAAAGAACGTGTGGCAAATTGATTAAAATTTAAAAATATAGATGGGGGGGGGGGGGGGGGGGGGGGGGGCTGGGGGTGTTATCTAGAGAATTCCAAGAGTATTGTAATAAACGTGGAATAGTTACAGACACTACAGCTCCTTATACACCTCAATCAAATGGAATAGCAGAACGTAAGAACATGACACTAAGTGAAATGTTAAACTGTACGATTCTAATAGATGGCTTACCATCAAATTATTGAGGGGGGAGCTGCATTAGCAGCAAACTACATTCTAAATAGGCTTACCAAATGATAAATTATCAACCATGCCGTATGAGATTTGGTTTAATCGTTCTCCTAATTTAAGTGACTTCAAAGCTTACGGGGAATGTTGCATATGTTAAAATTCATGATCTCAAAATGACTGAAATAGGACTAGAATGATCACATGTGTATACATATGGATCCATTAACTAATCATGTGATAGTCGAGAGATGCAGTTTGTTTTGAGAATGCATTTTTTAAAGATAAGCACATTTCTTTATTTGGTTATACTTACAAACTTCGAGTTAGTAAATGAACAAACTGAAACTGCTATGAACATTGAACCCACACAACTCACGATAAGTCAAGTAAAGACTAGGAGAATTTCCACAAGAGATAGAACACCTAAAGACTATGGTAATGATTTCATGATCTATAGGTTGTAGCTTAGTAAACGTTTCTACTACTTGTGCAGAAGCAGTAAAACATAGGGATTCTTGTTTGTGGATGGCGGCAATAGAGGATGAAATGATTCTTTATTGCATAAGGGTACATGAACTTTGGTAGATCTTCCAAAGGGGGCAAAGGCCATAGGATGTAAATGGGTACTTCAAAGAAACTTAGCCTTTGATGACACAATTGATAAGTATAAATCACATTTGGTGGCAAAAGGGTACACACAAGTACATGGGATTCATTACTTTGATGTGTATTCACTTGTTTGTCAACAAACTACTATTAGAATTGTGTTAGCTCTTGCATCTATTGAAAAATATGTAGTACATCAGGTAGATATTAAAACAGCTTAAAGAAGTCAAAACAATGTTATCTAAAGCAATGAGCATGAAAGACTTAAGGATAATGAACACTATTTTGGGTATGAAAGTGGACATTAACAAACAAGAATTACACGTAGTCGGTCATACTACATAGGTTCACTATTGGAACATTGGGGATACATTGGTAGAAAGACCATAGGAACTCCGTATGATAGTAATAATAAATTGGAGCCTAATTTAAGTGATCATATTAGACATCCTAGTTATTCTAAGCTACCTGGTAGTCTAATGTATGTTGTGATCAGGGCCTGACATGGCCCAGGGCATGCTGGGCGACCGCCCATGCCCCAATTCAGATGAGGGGTACAAAAATTTGTAAGTACATTGCATATTTGAACTAGGAATGCTAAAGGTCTCCTAGCTCTATTGGTTAGAGCACCCGTTTAGTAAGTGGGAGGTCTTGAGTTCGACTCTCAATGAGAGCAATTCTTCTTTTACTTTTTATATTCCAGTTTACTAATTAATGGTTATTTATTTTTTACGTTTTTAATTCTTGTTTGCTAATTAATGGTTTTCAATTTTTTATTTTTACTTTTAAAATTCATGTTTGCAAATTAATGGTTCAACAAGTGTTTTTAGCTATTTACTACATTCTGAAACAAGGTTTAATTAAATTAGCAGAATTTTCTAATGATTCTAAAGTGAGTTAGGATGCTGAGAAATTAGCATCAAGCGAATTTTCAAGTTTTGATTTTGATTTTATTTTAAGTTTGGCATGAAATTTTATACAAGATAAACTTACTGAATAAAAAATTGCAGACTGAAGATATACTTCTTGATGTTGCAATTAAAAACTTGGATGGGTTGGTTTTATTTTTTGAAAAAAACTTTACTTCTACTATGATTAAAGCTAAAGAAATTGCATCTGAAATGAAAATTGAGCCATTATTTCCTGTAAATCGTAGGGCTTGCAGAAAGAGATATTTTGATGTGATTCTTGATACGGATAAAGAACAACAATCTGCTCAAGAAAATTTTAGAACTGATTATTTTCTTGTTTTAGTTGATATGGCTCTTTCTCAATTGAAGAGTAGATTTGAACAAATGCAAATTTTTGAATCTATATTTGGCTTCTTGTTTGATACATCACAAATAGTTTCATTGGATGATGATGAAATGAAAATTTATTCTATGCAACTTGAAATTACTTTGAAACATGGTGAGATGTCCGATATTGATGTGAATTATTTACTTTCATATTGCAAGAAATGCTACCAAGTAAATCATATGAAACAAATAAACCATGACATTCCATTAAAATTATGGAGTTTGCAACAAACAAAAAAAATTGGATATGTTTCCAAATTTTCTGGTTGCTTATAGGATTTTATTGACCGTGGAATCTATGGAAAGAAGTTTTTTCAAAATTAAAATTATTAAAATCTTATTTGCGAACAACTATGACTCGAGATATGTTAAATGGATTAGCAATTTTAAGTACTGAAAAAAAAGGTTGAAAAATATCGAGGTTGAACATATAATTGATGATTTTGCTTCTAAAAATGCAGAAAAAATCATTTTAGATGAATTGTGATTGATTTGATTTGATTTGATTTTTATTTTAGGTGCAAGAATTGCTGTCACTATGCTTAATAAAAAATATGAAGTATTTGGTGTCGTAAAGCAAAACAAGGTAATCTTTATTTTCGGGGTATTGGCTTTATGTCCCCCCGCCGTTATATCATATTTTATTAATATATATATATATATATATATATATATATATATACAAGCGTGTTTATAAAGAGCACAATTTTACTTTTCGCCCCGGGCCTTAAATACCTTAGGACCTGCCTTGGTTGTGATTTGCACAAGGCCATATATTGCGTACATTGTAGGCAGGTTGCTTTACTAGCAATCCAAGTAGTAAGCATTGGGAGGTCATTGATATGCTAATGAGATATCTAATTGATACTCAACACAATTTGTTGCACTATGGAGATCATTCTCTCGTCCTAGAAGGATAGTCAGATGCCTCTTAGGGGTCTAATTTGGGGGGTAGTAAGTCCATCACCAGTTATGTTTTTCCATTGGTGGTGCGACTGTTGGTTGGAGTCTTGGAGATCAAAGAAACAATGCTCTCTTGTTGAATCGTACATAGTGTTTGTACTGGTTACCCTATCTTCTGCAAGGTGTGAAGCAATATGGGATGTGGACTTATTATTGGATTTTTCCAATAAATAGCTTTATAGTAAGCTATGTACCTATTAGTAATGATAATCAAACTGCCATGATAATGGCGACAAATTCACTCTACAATGGTAAAGATGAATATAAGGCTTAGACACGCCTTGAGTAACTTGATGTACGCTCTTAGGACAACATGGTTGATGCCCTTACAGAAGGGTTATCTAGACAACTAACACTCAAAACGAGTGAAAAAATGGGTTTGAAGGTCCATCTAGCTTGTGTTTTATATATTAAATAAGATTAATACAACTACTCTAATAAGTGGGGAAATGAGAATGATGTCCCATCAAATTTGTGTTTTGAGGTTAGTGCATACCTCTAGAATATTCAGCCAAGAAGGTGAGAGAGAATCAAACTGTTGAGCATCATAATTTTTAAAGTGTTTTGATAGTCTAGCGAAGTTAGACCCAATATTTAATTATAGTATTTCATTCCAAACTTGATACAACAACAACATGCCTTTTTCCCAACTAGTTGTGGTCGGCTTCATTCCAAACTTGATGATTTATTATAATTTTATATAAGGTTTGGTTGTTAGCTATTCCAAATAAAACATGAAAATTACATGTTTCGTGATAATTATTTGTCTTAATGTCATTCCAAACTTGATGACATGTTCAATGAAAAGATACTTTGCAGTTATTCCAAACTTGATAATTGTGAGAAGCAGTCATTCCAAACTGAATATTGTATTTCTTTGATTGGTTCATTGATGATTTTAAGTATTATAAATAAGAAACATCATATGATTCTAGTGGAGTTAGAAACTATAAAATCCATATTCTAATTTAGTTGAAATGTGGTATGAATGTTGTGTTATTTAATATCCTAACTATTATGACTAAGATTAGTACCAAGTTCTTTTTGAGCCGTGTGATACTTTTCATGAAGTAACATGAATGAATTATAAATGAAATTCTTAAATTGTGTTAGTCATTTAATTATATAGAAGATAGCATGGATTTGGGAGATTTGAAAGAGACGTTCAACTTCAACCCTAGCTTGCATGATATGCTCGTTGAGGAATTTCTCAACATGGAATAAGATTGTTGGATGGCCACAAGTTTTATAGCATTTATTTTAGAGATTGAATAAATAGTTTGCTTGTAGGGTGAAACTTCTTTACTTTGAGTTTTGGGTAACTTTCAGCATCTCTTGGTTATTTCAATTTTGTCTACTTCGTTTATGAATAATTTAATTTATCCCCAATTATGATATAGTCAATTTATTATTTAAATTGTACTGTTATTTTAAAGAGGCTTATATATTTTGATTCATTCCAAACTTGATGAAATGATGTGTGCATTATATATTGTTCTTGTGAACAGGATTAGTATAGACTTAGCTTTGCATTCCAAACTTGATGGAGTAGCTTAACTTATATTTATTCCTGCTTGTAGATAATTTATGAATGTTACAATGGTTGTAAAAATATATGAAAATATAGGAGATTGTTGATGCTACAGGCATAGATTTATATATTCCCATATAACTATATAATTAAGTTGTATTCGGACACGGGTTGTCCAAGCAATTAAAATCGATTTATGGAACTAATCGGTCTAGGTCTGATTACAAATTAATCGGCAATTTTTTCGATTAATCGCCATAGGAACTACTTGGACCTAGACCGATTACTGATTAATCGGTGATTAATTCCGATTTTAACTACTTACAGGATGTATACGTGTCTATCATCATGAATGTCGGATCATTGGGTAGTGGGCCGAATAGTGAGTTTACCCGCTATGAGGCTGCTTGCCCAATAAGTCGGTGTTGTGTTATATATGCCGTCTAGAAGCAGTACGCTAAGTATCTCGAACATCTAGGGTATTATGCTTTAAGCAAAATAATAGCTTTCATCTTTTGTTCTTGAAGTAAACGGTAATTTCATATTCTAGATATAACAGAATCAAATGGGAGCAAATGGGACAAATACACAAGTCACTAAGCAGATTCTATATAAGACAAAGGACAACCTTAATAGATATGAATAGTGCTCTAAAAGTCGCTAGGCGGTACGCGGGCGGCCGATGGAGGCCTACCGCCTAGACCTTCTAAGCGGGGCCTACCGCAATTAAAATCGATTTATGGAACTAATCGGTCTAGGTCTGATTACAAATTAATCGGCAATTTTTTCGATTAATCGCCATAGGAACTACTTGGACCTAGACCGATTACCGATTAATCGGTGATTAATTCCGATTTTAACTGCTTACAGGATGTATACGTGTCTATCATCATGAATGTCGGATCATTAGGTAGTGGGCCGAATAGTGAGTTTACCCGCTATGAGGCTGCTTGCCCAATAAGTCGGTGTTGTGTTATATATGCCGTCTAGAAGCAGTACGCTAAGTATCTCGAACATCTAGGGTATTATGCTTTAAGCAAAATAATAGCTTTCATCTTTTGTTCTTGAAGTAAACGGTAATTTCATATTCTAGATATAACAGAATCAAATGGGAGCAAATGGGACAAATACACAAGTCACTAAGCAGATTCTATATAAGACAAAGGACAACCTTAATAGATATGAATAGTGCTCTAAAAGTCGCTAGGCGGTACGCGGGCGGCCGATGGAGGCCTACCGCCTAGACCTTCTAAGCGGGGCCTAGGCGGCTAGGCGCTAGGCATTTTTTTATTTTTTATTTTTTATTTTTGCCCTCAATTTATCTTTTGGTTTTGTTTTGTTGTTCCACCAGCATTATCTTGCTCTTTATTGCTCTCCATTCTTACTCTTGATTTTTTTCCTTGCTATTGCAAGATGAGCTTTAAATAGTCTAAAAGACATTGTATCAAGGTGTTGGTTTTAGTAACAGATTTAGGTAGAGAGATGATTTGTCAGGATAATGATCAGAATTTTTAATGTCTAAATTAGATGTATCGAGAAAATAAACTATTATGCTCGTTCTAGTCCGTCTTTTTTGAAATCCGGATTGATTTATCTTTTCATAATCAAAGAACATCGGTAGATTTTATATCTTGAAGGCAAATAGTGTTGTACTAGTGGTTTTCAGTGAACTCCAACTGATAATTTGTAATGTTGGGTTGTGTGTTCTCCTTCTATGAAAACAATTTCGGGGAGAAATAACAGAGCTATCTCTTCCTAATCTAATAATTGTCTAAATATGCAGTAGCTATATAAGTACATATATTTTTGCATATAGGAAGACTGTTGCCATCCCGTTTCATTGATAAGTTGATATAGGAACAATAACGTTAAATCCTCAAGATGAAAACAAATAACTAGACCACATCTACTACTACAAGCAAAAGACACTACCTAAGAACTATTACTACTACGACTAATATGAACCAAGTCTCTCTTTCTAGACCTGAAAATGAAATTATTTTTAAACGGGTCCGAGTCGAATCGGGTTAAACTCTATTTTATGATCTGGGTCCTCCTAGGCCGTCCAGATCCACCTAGACCCGCCCAATAGGTCAAACCGATTTTTTCAAATGCCTAGGGCCTAGGCGAGTCGCCTGAGGACTGCCTAGCGACTAGGCGCCGCCTAGACCGTTTTTTAGAACAGTGAATATGAATAGAGAATGGACAACGAAAATTGATATAAAAGCTTTATTGTATGTATTTGTGGAGTTGCATATTATGAATATTAATTGGATCTAGATTGTTAGATATTTGTTTGGACTTTGGAACACAGTTAGGTGCTAATTTAAGTCTTTAGTTACCCTACCCCCCTCCCCAAAAAAAATAAATAAATAAATAAATAAATAAAAATAATTTTAAAAATGAATATATAAATATATATAATTCTTACCAGGGACTAAAGAGTTCACCTAGTTGGGATTACATTCAACACTTGTATGTCTATACCTAAACAATAAACAGGGTGATAATTTATGCCACACCACCTGTGTGGACTGATTCAGGTTCAACTCGTGAGACATTAGTATTTCCAGCTTTAACATGTTTTATGAAATGAACAATCCAGGGGGCTCAACCAAATTGAAGGTTTTTCCAATTTCAACAAAGGGAAGGGAAAAAAGGGGTTTCAAGTCACAAACTTGGAAGTTCAGCAAAATTGTTGCCAAAACACTGCTGCTGTGGTGCTCAAAATCTTAGCACGGAAGCATGGATAAATGAGGGTTGTTTTAGGAAGCTGACAGCTGACAGCTGACATTAAACTAAATGAAATTCTGCATGAAACTAAACCTAAAGTACACTCTGGAGAACAAAGACTAAAAGGGTAATAAGAGTGTTGTAGCGTCATCTTGTTGGACTACATTGTCAACGATCTTATTCATGCTGGCCACAGCTCTCTTCCAGTGCAAAATCTCACTCTGACTTAGCTGTGTGCTTTGTTCTGCTGGATGTTGATCCTGTTTAGCTACATATTGATGTTAATTTTCGTCTTGTTAGTGGTTGTGTTGTATTTCCTTTCTTAGGGGGTGTCTCTGTGTTGCATGTATGGCTTATGCCCCTCTCTGGGTATTTTGTGAACTGATCTTTTCTGAACTCGTCCTCTGTTTGTACTCTTTGACTGAGGTTTTCAGACCTTATCATTATAATAATAAAAAATGATGGATATAAAACTGAAGTTAGTCTTAAATGAATTCGGAATGAGGTAGTTAAGAAATATATAGTAGCATTAATTTTACAAAAGAGATGACCCATAATAGAATGGAGAAAAATACATAATTACTTGACTCCAATAATTTGAGATGAAGGCTTTGCAGGTGCTGTCATAGCTATATGGAATAGCAGTATCAATAAACAAGCATACTTAAGCAAGATTACGAAGCCAAAAGTAAAATGAAAAACATAAGACTACTTTTTAAAGGCTTCTAACTAAACTGTACTTGAAAAGAAAGGATGATAAGAGCATTAAAATGTATCGGAATGTTTTTCAGGCATCTGTACCTCTAAGACTGGATTTGGTGTAAAATCAGGTCGTAGCACTTCTTTGACAGGTGGTCCAAGGTCTAGCATCCTAACAAGGTTATCTGCAGCCTCTTGTTGTTGTTCATTTGGTTGAAATGATGACGGAAAACTACTAAGAGATGGGAACTGAAACTCTCGAACATCCTCAGCAAATGGAAGTACATTAAAGTAAAATGAATCTGGCTGCTCCATGAAATCAGATGATCTTTAAGAAAATTATCAAGGTAATAAACTACAATATAACTTTATTTCCAGCAGTAGAGGAAGAAACAAAAAAAAACAAAAACAAAAAAAACGAACTCACGACATTGTCGACGTCAGATATATTGGGTGTCAACACACCGATGACAACATTTCCTTGACCTTGCCTCCACACGCACCTCAAAATTGCAACCTTGTTCATTTCCTTCAGTGCTCTCGCAATGGCAGAGGAACCAATAATGGCTTTACTATTGCCAGGTTCCGGAATAAAGAAATAAACGTCCTTCATGTAGTAGTGCCTTTGAAAGAAAATGAAAAAAATAGCAAATTAAGACAAAAACAATAGAAGAACGAAGACATAATAGTGCCTCAAAAAAGAATAGCACATCAGGACGATGAAATGAAAAAGAAAGATATATGATTAACTTCAAACTGAAAGATCCCAAGAGAACTTTCAAAACCATGAAAGCCTGATATTGAGCACATGTAAAGTTGTATTAGTTCCATGGTATACAAACTTTCAGTACAGAATACATCTAATAGATAAACCAATCAGTACAAATTGTAAATATTGTATTGAGTGCCACCCACTAAAGATTTGTGTAACTTACATTTTTAAACAAATGCAAAACAAGTCAGCATAGTGATATGGTCATTGTCTTTTATAAACAAGTTAACAGTACAACACCTCAACTGACACAGTATACTAGAAATTAACACAATGTTTTCTACTGGAATTACTAATAGAAAGCTATCTGACCACAACCATGCGGTTACAAAGAACTGGTTTCTACACTAGAAATGGACCAATATAATAAAGAGAATTATCATGCTTGCAAGGAACCCTTGATTGTTCCTGTAATGGCTTAATATCTACCTGGCAACGTGCACCTCTAGAACCCTCTAAGAAGCATCAACACAGGCACAAGACAATAGCAAGACAACTCTGAAATCAACAAGCCTTGGAATGTAGGATTTGGAAACATGACAACCAAGTTATCTATATTGATAAAAAAAATAACATAAATACACATATACAAGAGATTCCTTTTGCAGTATCCCATAGAGTAACCCACCCTCAATCCTAGCCCCTAGGCCCCACTTCTCTCCTAACCTCTTCCTCCCACTCTCCCGAACCTAGCCTCATCCCTACCTTTGAGACCTGAAGAGGTGGAACCCTTTCGCCCTCCACCTTTCTCACTCCCTCAAAATCCAAATTCGGAAGGGGAAACATGACTGCTCCCCACCCTCCTCCCCAATGTTACAGTGGCTTCAAACTCCAGCAGACTCATTGCCTTATTGTTTAACAAATCCATTAAAGAAAATGTTCATACACATTGAAGCCTCCACAATATTGTACACATTTTTGCTCCAATGTGTAAGACAGTTTATTCTATCCCTCAACCTCATTCTAGAAAGTAATACAAAACATAATTAAACCACAACAAGTATTGAACAATTACATGAGGATCAATGTGCAGTTAAGCATCCTTGCACCTAATTAGCATAGAAGAATCCAAGAATTATGTGAGACATCTTCCTCCAGAATGCAATCAGGATATTCGACATTTTTTCAAGCAATGATCGTAGTATACAAATACCAACATTTTTCAAAAAGCATTAGCATTCCATAATAAAATTACGTAGATTCTCACCTCATTATGTTGGAAGCATCTGTAAAGCCCAAAATCTTCACACTCTTCTCAGGTTTAAACTTAACTGCCTCCCATTCTGCTGATGAAATTGGAACTACTTGTGGTCCGTAACGATAACCCTTAATTCTCTGTTCTGGAGGAACAACTTTATCAGGATCATCCATACTTTTGAATTCATAATCTACTTTGACTTCATGAGTAGAATATCTATCAGTTCGAGGAGCTTTGTCTGAGTATTTTTTCAATGTTGGAAATTTCTCCTCTGATGTCTTTTTATATACCCATACCTGTATAAAGAAGAGGTAAATTGCATACTCTGAACATGCTCTAGTCGAGTAATACTTCATGACTAATTTTGTGAAGTGGGCAACACTAATCAAGAAAAGGAAAAAAGACCGTAAAAAGTTAGAACAATGTAGTGGGGATCAAGTATTATAGTAAGTGTTACATAAGAAGCGAAATTGAAGCCCACAAAACAGTAATTGACTATGATATGACTTCACTATTATAACTATAGCACTTTGAGAAGTCCGCCTCATTTGTAATGTGTGAAACCAATGTGCAAAAGCTACATGTATTTTTCCTTCTCAAAAAAATATTAACTTTGAAATGAAATACAGAAAAGATGAATCATAATTGATGATGCACCCTTTTATTACTGTAGCAATGAACAGTCTGAACCGGGTTCAAGTAGAACCAGCCGGTTCAGATTGCATTATTCCTTCCTTTATTTTTAAATGTGTTGAAGGTGAGTTTTGAACCTTGGGTAACACCAAAAGTATTTTACCCACTAACCAGATGTTAACATTATAACTACATTATATAAATATTAATTCTCTCTCTCTCTCTCTCTCTCTCTCTCTCTCTCTCTCTCTCTCTCTCTCTCTCTCTCTCTATATATATATATATACGAACGGATTTGGTGAGAACTGGCGTGCGAGCACCCTTTTATTACTGTAGCAATGAACAGTCTGAACCGGGTTCAAGTAGAACCAGCCGGTTCAGATTGCATTATTCCTTTCTTTATTTTTAAATGTGTTGAAGGTGAGTTTTGAACCTTGGGTAACACCAAAAGTATTTTACCCACTAACCAGATGTTAACATTATAACTACATTATATAAATATTAATTCTCTCTCTCTCTCTCTCTCTCTCTCTCTCTCTCTCTCTCTCTCTCTCTCTCTCTCTCTCTCTCTCTCTATATATATATATATATATATACGAACGGATTTGGTGAGAACTGGCGTGCGAACCACTATTGCCGTTATCCCACTAGCGGCAACAACAATGCCGCTACTATTGGGAATAGAGGCATCGAACGAACTGTTGCCGCTAAGGATAGCGGCAAGAGTGATTCGCATGCACGCTAGTTCACACCCAAAGCGATTCACAATATATATATATGAGAAATCTTCAGTTGCACACTACTTTGGTGAGCACTCCGTGAGCACTCACGAAATAGAGCATCTATGACAAATCTGAACCGCTCATATTGTTCTATATACCTAAGATAGCCTAACAATAAAAAATCAATTAATTTGAAATTCATTTGTCCATGATTTACATCATCACAAAATTGTATGGCTGAAAATTCTAACAGCATGATGGATGGACAAATGAACTTCAAATTACTTGATTTTTTATTGTCAGGCTATCTTAGGCATATAGAACAATATGAGCGGTCCAGATTTTTCATAGGGTCTTTATTTTATGAGTGCTCACGGAGTGCTCACCAAAAGTAGTGTGCAACCGAAGGGGACTCTATATATATATCAGGTGAGAATCATGTAGAAACTACATTTAGGGACATTACTTGAACGAACCTAGTTGTTCATCTTATCACATGGTATATTAGTCTATGGATGAGAGATCAAGTGTTCTGAAATTTGTTTTCCAATGTATTAAATATAGTTAGTTTTGTAATCACACTATGCATAGGCAAATGGATTTCAAATGACTTGATTCTACATCTTTGGACAAATTTAGTCATGTCGATTGATGTAAACGGTTCATATTATCCATTGAATGTCTATGCATAAAGTTCTCACAATGCTAATTGTGAGAAGCTGATTGCCCCCCTATGTATATGTAAATTTTGATTAAATCTCCTTCGACTAAACCTGGTCACCCAAGGGGAATCGGTCGGACCCTAAAAAACGGGACCGACCATCTGGTTTTACAACATTGCTTGTAAGGCGGAGAGACTTATCTCAATAACCCTTTCTCTATTTTTCTCTCTTTTACTGAAAGCAAACGTAGATCTTTACAAGGTGGGAAGATAGATTGTTGGAAAATTATAAATGTTAGCAATATATGTGTATGACAACTACCAGAGTAATAATTTCTTACTTTCTTGAGGACCATACTTGTTAGACAGCTGGCACCCAATTTCATACTTCATAAAACAAAGCTCATTAGGACAAGAGACATACAGAATTCAGGATCAGAATTGGCAGATGACAGAAAGAAACATGTTCACCAATAACATTGTGCTCTTATACCTCCTTTGCATGATTGTTCTACAGAACAATTAAAACAATATTCAAGCAATGAGGATAATTGTCCTAATGCATAAATCAGCAGCAATGAATAAGAATCTATATAAATCCAAAATTCACAGCAGTCCAGATTCTCCAGTATAAGTTCACTAAGAGGAAAAATTAACTGATCAACGTTTTGTTACAATAAATAATTTGGGATCAGAAACACCCTATTCACAACTATGACAAAAGATGATGCACTTACAGAATACAACAACAGCAACAAAGCCTTTTTCCCAACTAGTTGGGGTCGGCTACATGAATCCTGGTTTTCCATTATGCTCGGTTTACCACCAATATCTTCTATAAGGCCACAAGCTATCATATATTTTCTCACCATTTCCACCCAAGTAAATTTAGGTCTTCCCCTACCCCTAACTCTACCCTCAATACTTATCAAATCACTCTTTCACACGGGGGCACTACTAGGTCTACGTGTGACATGTCCCAACCACCTTAAGCAATTCTCTTTTAACTTATCTTAGATAGGAGCTACCTTTAGCATGTCTCGTATACGTTGCACTTACAAAATACTCAACAAAAATCTAAAAGAAATACTACTTGACCCAAAATGTAGTTGGTATACAAGTATAGTGGAGAAAGTGACAGAAAGTGACAGAATTGCATAATACAAGCCTCGAACATTGAAAGGGAAAAGAAAGTTAAAACACAGAAATGCCAATTCCGTATCAACAAATTTCAAATATATAATAAAGCCTGAAAATTTAAATCTCACCTTGATCTTCATTGTTGGACCAAGTTCAAGATCTCCTCTGAATATAGTAACTGGCAATATTTTCCGAGTTCTAAGAGCACCTATTAATGCTGTCCCATTATCAACATACACAGCCTTTGATTTTGTCTTCTTTGAAAATTCTTTTAGGAGACAATCATTCTCATCAATTATAGCCTGGGGTGCACTTCCAGTTGAGTCGTCCCGAATCACTATACAGTCCAGCCTCATTCCATGATCTTGCATCTGCTGGCACACGATGTGAACCTGATCTTCTTTTGTCCCTTCGCTTGGAGCTTTAATTGGACACCGTGCATCAGTTATAAGACAAAGGCGTTGTTTCCCCTTGTTTGTGTGACCATATTTCTTGATCAACATATCCATCCCAACGATAATGGCATCCAGAACTAACGATGTCAAGGCAACTAATGTAAAGAGTTTTAGACTAAATTATCATGAGACAGGAGATTTCCACACAGAAAACATCCAAACACATTCAATCAAATTATATCAAAATGCAATGTAAAAGATCAGCTATGAAAAGACATTGTTAATGTTACGTGGTAGAGGCCAATGTATCTCGCTATCAATAAATGACAATTCAAAACTTGTATTTGCCAAGAGAAAACAGGAAAAATATTTTTACAAAGTAAATATTAAAATAAATGGAAGATCATAAGAAAATTAAATTATACATCAATGTTTCACCACCTCTGTGGACAGATACCTAACTTGGCATTTTACTACCTTGTGTTATAAGAATCTAAGGGATTACATGTCTTGCATGTGACAAAAGTAAAAGAACTCTATTTTTTCTCCTTTTTTCCCATAACCCTACACCTTGGCTACAAATTTTAAGCAAGTTTCACTAACTTTATTTTTATTAGTTAAATCAAATTGTTTTTCTAATTTTCTCCTTATTTTTATTAGTTAAATCAAATTGTTTTTCTAATTTTCTCCCCTCCATCCAAATGGTAAACTTACCCTAAGGCCATAATTTTTCTATATCTGTAGGAAAAAATTGATCTTGAACATAAATACAAGATTACAATACTAACAAAGAAATTCATTCATCATCATCGCATTTTTTAAAAACACTGCAATATGGTCCTCGTTGAAAAACTCCATATTCCACTGACTTCAAACTAAACACTATAAAACATCAAGTTTCAGCTTTCCTAATCAAGTTTTGCACTTCCTGATGAAAAATGCAACAGCAAGATGCAAACCTCGTCAAGAAAGCAGTCTCAACTTCATCTTGTTGATAAAATTCAAATATCATTCTGTATATTTATTTCAATTTCATTATGGCCTAAGATCCCTTCTCAATCTCCTTCATCTTGAAAGTCAAGCTTTGTCCTCCCTTATAAACCCCCACGAAAGACCATGAGCTCACCATCCTCTCCTTCCTACTGCCACTTCAACAAATTGGAAAAGGATGGGGGAAAAGAATGATTTTGTACGACAATTCAAGAACAGACGGGAGAATTATTTTTCTAAGAAATGGATTTTAAAATAAATCTAACAGTGACGGAGAGGGGAATAAACAACATATCCCTTTAGCTTTAACAGCAGTTAAGGTGGAAGGTGAAACAGTAAAAAATTATAATTTCAAGGCGTTTGTCCTTCAAGAAAAACACGTTCAGGTATTTTATGAAGCATTGAGGTTAAGATCTAAACTTCAGCCTAAAAAAAATATTCAGCATTTAAGAAATAAAAAATCAAGATAAAACAAACTTGAGATTAAACCTACTTGTTACCTACGTTACCAACCGCAAATACTATTATTTGCATACAACCTAAGCTGGAACAAGTAGTGAAATGAGATATAGCATAGATCAATGCAATTAGATATTAATCTAACTCTATACAAGTGTATATACATAACCATATGCATAAGAGTGAACTATGTTAAAAAAAAGTAATTGCAAACAAAGACAAAAGTCCCCGAATGGAACTGATTTTGGATACAATCACCACTATGTGTACCTCTCGGAAGATTTTGTAAAATATCTACTGCTTCTCCATCTATGACTTTGACATTTTGTAAAACCACCACATATTCATAGCCACCCACTTCTTTTTCCAGATCATTGTCAGTGTCTAAGATTTCAAAATATCAGACTATTATATCAGAATGCAACCAATGATAAGCCATACAGATACATACAAACGTTACCATTGTCAACATATAGAAACATTACCTCCCTTAATCAGGATTTCAAGTGATGAGAAGGTATACAAAAAGAATAAAAAGAACAATAAGTTAAACTTTCCTCACAAATATTCAGTGTCATTTTGCAGATTCAGTGTCATTTCCCACAAATAAAATTTAAACAATTATTTATCCATGACAGCACAAGCAGCTTCGTAACTTCGTAGCTTGATGTGTCTACCTATCTTCTTTGTATCGAACATTCTTTTTTTTTTAAACAGCTATATAGGTGACATATTTCCTTTTCTGGCACCGTTGTGTTCTGATCACTATCCAAGGGTTTAGTGCACGTCCCATACACAAGTTCGAGATTACACCATTTTAACAAGACAATTAAGGTTACATCTAAGTTATATCTCTAAAAACAATGGTCTCACTCCTATTTCTTATCCAAGTATGCATATTTTTCTTTATGACTCGACAGAGATGGAAATTTATGATTTAGTCCAATTTTAAATGGCAATTCACCATGTTGAAGCATATAATCATACATGACATCAAAAAACTAGAAGACAGTGATTCCATGTTGAGAATTAGAACCTTCTCAGACTGGTTTAAATTGCTCACCAACAATATTCTTAAATCTAACATATAAACATGTTCAATGAAAACATGTATACTCTATGATAATTAGAAGCGAACTCTAAGGCATCAAAGCCATCCTTCAAACTGAAAGGCCCCAATTTCCATCACTTTTGCAAAAAAAAAAATAGATTTAAAAAGGAACAAAAACAAAACCTTCACTATTATTATTAGAGAAGGGAGTTGTGGTCATGTGGACTTCATTCGGACTCACATGTAATGCACGTGTTGCCATCTTCATTTAGACATTGGGAAATTTATGAGATAAAACACGTGCATACTATGTGAAAAACATCTGGTGAGTGGTGACTTCTAATTCGAAAAGTAACTATAGGAATTTCAAGGGTTTTTCTATAATAGTATAAAATTAAAATTCCCTGGAACCGTAATGTATGTCCTTAATACTCTGGCTATTTGGACTTTGGAGCTCATTCCGGAGTGGAGATAACTTCAACTACCTTCGCTCAACAGCTGAGATAAATAGTTGTTGTTGTTTTTTAACTCCATTCATACCAAATTTATTTCTCATCTATGTATCCTCCCTCCCTTATATCACTTAGGCCCGGTTTGTAAACAAAGTTACCCTGTAGGTGACATGCCACCAACTTAAAAGATACCTGCAGGTATGAAATTGGTTTTCTTGGAGGCCTAACCTCACCATGCACTATACCATCCACCTGATACTGCACTGCAGTTAGCAAGGCTTCACTAGTTTGATGCTAACCTTAAACAGAATTAATTTAGGATGGTATATCGTACGAAAATCTCTCTCTCTCCACACCAATGCGAATTTTTTGCGGTACTAGGCTACTTTTTGAAACTATTTGCGTTTTTAGGCCAGTTGACAAGCTATTAGCACTTTGGCTAGCAAGTGTCACGTCAGCAGCGGCCACTATTGGGAATAGCGGCCTCTTCATAGCGACCAACACATTGGACTTCCACACTTGACAGATTTGTATAATTGCAAACCACTTGGTGTAACTGAGGTTGCTATTGTCAATAGCGGCCTTGTATAACCAATGTCGCTATTCCCAATAGTGACCGCAGGTTGGCCCAATCGCTTTTAGGCCCAACTGAGGTCGCTATTGATAATAACGACCTTAGTTAGACAATACCGCTATTGACAATAGCGACCTCAGTTACACCAAGTGGTTTGCAATTATACAAATTTGTCAAGTGTGGGAGTCCAATGTGTCGGTCGCTATGAAGAGGCAGCAATATTGCTGCTGATGTGACACTTGCTAGCCAAAAATTCTAATAGTTTGGGAAGTGGCCTAAAATCGCAAATAGTTTCAAAAAGTGGCCTAATACCGCAAATGATTCCACCAATGCCCCGCGCGAAAGGGAAACAAAAATTTCTAGCTTCATTTACCTTGAGTACCAAAAAGGATGATGCCCACTTCGTCGTTCTTGTTAAAAATCAACTGCATACAAATTAAGGAAACCTCATACTCCCTATGGAAGGTTGAGGGAAAATAAAGGAAAAAGTATAAGATGACAGGAATCAAAGTTAGCTACCTTCTTCTGTAATAGCATGGAGCAGACCTTTTCAATTTCGGAAAGGACGCTATGCATCGATGGCCCCACATCGAGCAGCAAGACCAGAGATTCCTAAATTGAAAAGGGTGAAATCAAATCAAGATCAGATTAGGGATTGATTATTTCTAACAAATATTAACTATAATCTAAAGAATAGGAGAGAGAAAAAACAAAATAGGGTTAGGGAGGCTAACTCTGCGTGCCATGAAGGGCCGATTTTGAGCATGAAAACTAGGGTTCTTAAGAGGAATTAGATGCAAGACTTTGATGCATTTGCTTCTTATGGTCTCTGTTTATTCCTAAAGAGGTGAGCAGCAGACGGCGACAGGGAGGCGAGGAGTGAGTGGGAGGAATTCGTCGGACTTCGGAAAGGAAGCGACCGTGGGGTTTTTGAGAGGGATGGCATTCGGTTCGACCGGACTGGGCCGGGCCCAACCCATTCGGGTTGGCCTATGTTTGGGGCGGGCTCGGGTAGGGTTTGGGATATTAACCAGGGCAGGCAGGGTTGGGAAGAGAAAAACTCCACCCAGGTCGACCCGCAAACCCGTGCGGGTTGAACCCATATTGAGCCAGGCTGAATTGTGGGTTGGCCCGCAAAATTTATTAGTTAATTTTTTTTTTAACTCCAAAAAATTTAAACAAAAAAAATTATTAATTAAATTCATGAGTTAAATGGGTGTGAAGTGTGAACAACAATTTTAATTGCCCACTACCCACTACTCAATTAATCCACCTCACCCTAGCTATTTATAGTCAACTCCACCTCATCACTTTTCTCATTTCACCAATGTGGCAGTAAATGAAATTGGATTTTAAACTTTAAAAACTTTTAGTCTCAAATTGGTGAGATTAGAGAAGTGAGGAGGTGTCTACTTGAGTAGTTGGTAGTAATCAATTAATTTTGATGTTTACACTTTTTTTATAAGAAAAATTTGAAATATCCATATATATATACATATATATTTGCAGTATATATATATACATATGTACATATATTTTGTAGCAAAAAAAAGATTTAAAAAATAAACATCAAAAAAAATAATAATAAATAAAATTCTAAACGGGTCAAACCCACAGGTGAAAATTCACAAATTTAATTGATCGAAACCCGCGGGTTGGCGGGCGGGTTTGACTTGGTCAACGGGTTCGTGGGGTAGGTCGAGCGGTTTGGGTTTACAAATTTGTCGACCCAGATTGACCCGCGGGTTCGACCTGGACCTGAACCGCTTAATTGCAGGCCGGGTTAGAGTGGGCAGGTTGCTGGTCAACCCGACCCGGTTGCATCCCTACTTTTTGTTTTGTTTATTTTGGTTTATTAATTCAAAGAAAATGCAGTTTGTACATTTTAGGCCATCTGCAACCCTTAACTCTATTTTAAAACAACTTTTACTCCAAAATGGAGTAACTGTCATATCAAACAGAAATTTTATCTCCAACCTATAATTTCATTTCTAACTCGAAAAAAATATATATTTTATGTATGTTCTTTTTTATCTATTTTTTATATTAATTATCTTCTAACTCCCCACTATTTATCTATTTCACCAATTAGCCCCATACAAAAAAATTTAACGTATTGATCCAATAATATGCCTTAATATTTAACATTAATAAATAATATTTAATTATGAAATAACCAGTATACAAATAATATAATACTTAAAAAAACAAATTTGCATTAATTAAAACAAATGTGAACCAAAATATTACATTCAATAATTAAACATAAATAGGAATGCTAAAAATATACTAGTATAATGTACGTACGATGCACGTCTAAAAAATGTAAAATCATCAAATTAAATGAATATATATTGAATAAGAAAAAAAAGTTTTATATTTGAATGTTTTGATTTGGGCTACACGTGCGGTGCACATTAATTTATATTTGTTGGATATAGTTTAGACGTGTATTATGCGTGTTTATATAGTTACAAAGTTAGGGTTTGTTTGTTACAAACCCCAACTCTCCCATTAAAATCGTAGAGATATGTATGGTTTAATTAACCATATGAGTTTGTATACTCCTTCCACAAATAATCAATTAAAGCATTACGAAGCGCGATGTGAGCATCTTTATCCTTAATTTGTCTATGGCGATTAAAAAATTGTTGAAATCTTGTATTTTCATCTACAACCATTTCAACTTCTGTAACCGCAACCTCCCTCATATCTTGAATTAGTGCATCAAGATTAGCATTGGGATAAAATACCCGAAACCCGGACCTGGCATTGGACCGGAACTGACCCGACCTATCCGGGTCTAGGTCCGGGTCCTAAAATGGGACTCGTTGTACTTTCGGGTCCAGGTTCGGGTCCGCTAAAAAAAGACCGGACCCGGACCCGTTTAAAGAAACCCAAAAAATCAACATACAAATAAATATGCTATCCCCATCCCTCCCCTCTTTCCTCCTCAATTCTAAATCATCATCTTTCAAACTCAAAACTCATGTCTTTTTCTTCTCTCCTCTATTCTAAATCCTCCACTCGCCGCTCACTCTCCCGCTCCTACCCAAACGAGTAGGAATATTTTAATAGGACCCAGACCCGGAATCGAACCCGATCCTCACTGGTCCGGGTCCGAGTCCAATTTTTGGACCTGTAGGGGACCAGGTAGTGAAGCACCCGACCCGACCTGATACCAATGCTTAGGGATGCTTTCGGATCGGATACGGATCGGATATTGGCTATACCAACATCCGTATCCGCAATCCAAAGACGGATTCAGATACGGATACGGATATGATTCGGAAAATAAAAATCATATCCGTATCCGCAATTTTCGGATACGGATGCGAATCGGATACAGTCTACCGGATAACGGATACGAATTCGGATAACAAATATAAAGTTTTTGCTATTTATTTTTCTTAACTAGTACTTATACATGTATATCACTGAATTGTGAATATCGATTTTCATATCTAATAACAAAATAGAAATCAACAGAACAAAAAAGGAGAATGAAAATTTATTTCAAATATATACAACTCCTATAAAAAAATGAATATAATACGCACTTACTTGTCTATGTTGCATTGGTTTGAAACTGACTCTTTAACTTCTTTTACCAGGATGATGTGGCGTCATTGAAAAAGATAGCACTTGGAAAGAACTGCAGTAATGGAGAAAAGTTAACAATGACAATGTATAAATTATTTTTTCATTCTTAAAAAAATAGCAGAATTTGTACTTTTATATAAATTTGGCATGTTCTGTTATGGAAGTGAGCTAGTTTCGTTGGCATTGTTTAGCCAAATAATTCCACTTAAGAAAAGGAAGAATTTAGGTAATATCATGCATTTGGTATATTAGAGTAAACAACAAAATCATGAGTAATAAACTAACCTAATTCAGTGAGCATCAATCATACCCTGATACCGATATACTAATATAAATTATACTCTGATAGGCATATAGAAATATCATATCTATCATGAATAAAAAAAAATGCATGATTACCTTCTTAACTTGTACAAAACCTTCAACTCTACACCCACCAGTAAGTGGTGCAGGGCGTTTTGCTTTATCAAAAGGTTTATCAGATTTATCCTCCAATGCTGGCACATGATGCTCTCTAGGAGCAGATGACACTAATGTTTCCATTGCCTTCATCAAGTTTAAACCAAGTTTAGATTCAGAAGAATCTAAAATATAAGTATACAGTTTGCAAGGATATTATCAAAGAAACTGTGGCATACCGCAACTAACCTTTCTGTGTCACGCTCACCATAATAGGATTCATGTTCATGGTGCCCATGATCATCTTTGCAACAAATATTGTGCAATAGTAATTCAGACAAAGTAAACAAATACGATTTTCCCAGCACACTATACTTTAGAAGCACAAAATGAAATTTGAGGAGTGATATCTTGGAGCAAACTATTTACAACCAACGTCAACGAATAAAAAACTAATATCAGCAATAACGCCATTTGGGGACGGGGGAGAAGAGGAAGACGGGGGAGGAGAAGAGGAATCGATTTGGGGACGGGGTCGATTTGGGATTTTTTTTTGAGGGAATCGATTTGGGATTTTGGTTTTTGGATCTGTAGTAGAATACGGGATTTAGGGTTTAATTGATATAACTGTATAAGTATATAACTATTAAATATATATATTAAATAAATAAATATTAAATAAAGCGGATATCCGTATCCGAATCTGCTTTTTTTAGGAATATCCGTATCCGTATCCGAATCCGATTTTTTTTTGGATTTGGATATCCGAATCCGTATCCGTATCCGCCCGGATACGAATTTTTCGTATCCGTATCCGCCAAAAAATCGGATTCGGATGCGGATCGAATCGGATATATCCTTATCCGAAAGCACCCCTACCAATGCTAATCAATATCACGTTCATCCTCGATAATCATGTGATGCATAATAATGCATGCAGTCATTATGTCATGTAACACAGTATTGCTCCAATAATGTGTCGGTCCTGCCACAATTGTGAATCGTGATTGGAGAACTTCGAATGCACGTTCTACGTCTTTCCCACATGCTTCTTGTTTCATAACAAAAAAATTATCTTCCGACCAAACGGTTGATGTATAGTTTGTACAATAATGGACCATTTTAGGTATATACCATCAGCTAAATAATAAATTAATAACCCATGTTATACTATGTTTCTTGAATAACATAATGAGCAAGAGGAACAATACATTGAGCTATATTAGAAAAAAAAAATTTGGGATGACTCCAACATATTGATATAATTGTTGGTGTCCAGCATACCAAAATAAGCATGTCATATCCAAAAATCATAATCTGCTATAGCTTCGAAAATAATAGTTGGATGCCCACTACGACCTACATATTTGTCTAGGCCATGCTGTTGGACAAATTTTATACTTCCAATGCATACAATCTAGACTGTCCAACATGCCCAGAAAACCATAATGTTGACCAACATGGAGCAGCCTTGTGACATCATTTGTTGTGCCCCTAGATCCACATATGGAAAACTCATGACACAACCTAATTTCATTGCTTCAAATGAGTACACAACACAGAAAAAAAAAACCCACAGGAAATTTAAAACTTACACTGTACAAGAAAACTATACTTTCCACATGGAATGCTACACGGCCTAAAACTCTTTTTCTCCTGCGATAGGTCTTACAAACCAACTATGGGCACGTCAGTTGAATGCAACCGATGCAAAACGGATGAAAACCGCAATTTTCCAAATCCTCAACAAACAGCATTAATGCGGAAAGAAAACGTGGAAATCATGCAATAGGAGTGTTGGTGTGTGTTATTGTAACGCCCCAGAATTTTAAATACTATATTTTGAATTAATAAATAATTTTAAATCAATTTACTTAATTATTTTGAATTTTGTAAAATTGACATTTTTCACACGTGAAAACACATGCAAATATTTTTTAGGTGAAAATTTTCACTTTTGAATTGCTGAATAAATTTTCTATTTATAATATTCTAAATTTTGAGATTTTTCTGACTAAAGAAACTATTTTTTTGTAAATACTTTGAAAGAAAATGATTTTTGTGCAAGTTGAGAGTAAAATTCGAATTTAAATTTTATTGTGCTGTTTTGGTAGGCCGTTCTGGCATTGGGGAGATTGGGGGAGAGATTTTATCCCTCTAATTTGATTTGATTTTATTTATTTTATCGAGTATATATATATATATATATATATATATATATATATATATATATATATATATATATATATATATATATACACACGCAATTTTGAGATTGTTGGGGACTTTATTGAAAGTATTCTTTCGGGAGAATAAAAAGTCAGAAAATTTATTTGGAAAATCTAATCTTTATTAGTATATAATAGTTCTAAATTTTTTGAATTTTTTTGAATAAAGCAAACTACTTTTGTAAATTTTTGAAATAAAAGTGTAAAAAGTTGTTTAGGGGGTGAACTTTGGAAAAAAAATTGATGGACTGCATTTATGGCCGAATAATTAGTAGAAGGCTATAATAAATTATATTTTATCCATATTTAGTTGATTTTAATTGATTTATTTAAATAAATATGTATTTATGCAATTTTAAGATTGTTGAGGGACCAAATTGCAAAACTGCAAAAAAAACCTATATGTGCAGTCGGCCTAGAAAGCATCCATCTCTCTGATTTGGAATGCAAGAAATATATATATATATATATATATATATATATATCATCCTCTTTAATATTTTCATCCCCATTATTTTCTTGGAGTTAGAGGCTTGGATCCTTGGATTTTCG
This sequence comes from Hemerocallis citrina, assembly GCA_017893485.1. NCBI lineage: Eukaryota > Viridiplantae > Streptophyta > Magnoliopsida > Asparagales > Asphodelaceae > Hemerocallis > Hemerocallis citrina. Next base: position 292,559,745 of record CM030360.1, read on the forward strand.
CAAGGAGAATGAGAGTTTTTCTTCTTGTTAATATTGTTCTTCATTGTTTTTCTTTGAGGTGGGTGGTACTTCTCATCTCTTAATTTGTTATATGCTTGTATAATATGATGATGATTTATCAAATATGATATATCTTGCATGATTATAAAACTTGACATAGATCTATTAAAGGATAAATCTTAATGAAAAAGTAGTCAAATAACATATTCATTAATAAGAACCCTAATTGAGAAGTGATTACCATGTATAAATTATTTATTGATGTTAGAGATTGGTGATGCACGAAAGAACTTGTTTTAATTTACAAAAAAAAAAACTTATATGATCATGGAGTTAGTTTATAATAGTTGATGGGTATTTGCTATAATAATTTATAGACCATTGAATACACACAAATTCATTGCTTGATTGATTAAAAAGTTACATTTTTTATAAGAAAATTCGTTGTTTTAATTAGAATTAACTTCATGTTGTAGATTCTAGAGTTTTGATGGTTGTATAATGATGGGTTGTGTATTAAATATTGGGTTTTAATATTATGACTTAGAGATTTTTATGAACATAAAAATACAAATTTTTAATCGATAAAGATCTAATTTGGGGTCTATAAAATTAATTGATGATCATGTATTTAACTTGTAGCTGATGGGGATTTGTATAGATAATTGGAACTTATTCTATGTTTTTGAATTCATGCTTGATTGATTTTGAGATTTTCCATGTTTATTCATTGTTTTTAACATTTAAATTTTCAAGTTTAATATTAGGATTTGAATAATTGTTGTATGGTTGAATTGGAGTATGTTAGATTTCGGGCTCATTGTTCATGAGGTGAACAGTAACCCAAGATACTGTATTATGGTTTGGAGTTATAGGATTTCGGGTTTGTACAGGACCTAGGGTTTGTAGAGTGTTTGAGTTATATTTATTTTAGCTGCCAAATAAGACAGATAAAGGCATTGTGGGGTAGTTGGCTAGCCCAGGTGGATTTGGGCCCTTGTGTGGGCCTTTGGCTAGGTCACACAGGTTCGAACCTGGATGGATGTAGTTTGGTATTTTTTTTATTTTTTTTTATTTTTTTCAGTTTGTCAGTTTAACACTTTGTGTAACCCATGTTCTTCATTTTATGTATTTTGGGTGTATTTTTCTTTTTGTGTATTTCATATTGTACCTCTTTCTGACCGTGTATTGGACCTTCTTTTTCTATTTATTCATCTATTTGATTTTTCATCATTTATTTGATCTTCTTGATTCTATTGTCAGCCTATTATTTCATCTCTGTTTGATCGGGCCATTATTTTTTTGATCCCCATTATTTATTGTTCATGTCCTATTTTTTTATTTATTTATTTTGTTCCTACTTCATTCTTGGATCACCCTATAATCTATTTGGATTTTTGTTATTAAACCCATTTGTTATCATACCCAATAACCCAACAACTATCCTACTATACACCCAACCCAAAAACCCCTAATAACCTAATACATGTTACCTATACCATCAGTTGTTCGCCCTAAACCCTAAAAACCCTACTCACCTATATAACCCATGCTGTCCCCCCCCCCCTATCATCTATCTTAACCCTAACTAAACGTTTCCTATCATCCTCACGATCCTCCTTCTCTCCCGCTCATCTCTCTCCAAGCCAGCCCCCTGCTCCCCTGCCCGTTGTCCTCGTCCTCCCGAGCACCGTGCACCACAGCAGACCCTTTGGTGCACCTCCCTGTCTCCTGCGGTGCCAACACAAGACCCCGAAAACCCCTCCTGCTGTGCGCCTTTCCCTGTCGCGACCCCCACCTCATCTCGAAACCGACTCCAGAGCTGACCCCCTGTGCCCTACTCCAGGAGACGCCAGCTTCCCCGTCCGCCGCCTCCCTGTGTCGACCACAGCAACGGTCCCGCAGCCCCTAACTCTCTTTGCCGCGACCCTGCCCTGTCTCCGACTGACTGCAGCAACCGCAGCAGTAGCAAGCCCCCCGACTGCTCCTCTTGTGTGCGTGTGTTGTTTCTCGCGAGTTGTGCGTTCGTGTGTTCGTGCGATTCGTAAGTCGTTGTTCGTGAGATGTGTTCATTGTTGAGTTTGTGATTCGTTCGTTGAGTTCGTGCCTGGGATCCGTTCCCGTTATTCTTGTGCTTGCTTCGTCGTTTCATCGGCATCGATAAGGCAAGTAACTTGTATTCTTTTTGTTGTGTAATACAAGTATTAAATACCGCATGTAATGTAGTTGTGTTCTAGAGACAATTCTTGTGCAAAATCCCTGTTATATCTTGTCTCTATTTTGTTGACCCGTCCATAGTTGTCACATTACACACACGACATGAAATAACTTAGGGAAAATCACTTCTTGTTCGTATGATATCGTATGCTTGATTGTGTTAGTATTAGTATAACTCGTAGTAGACATGTTAAATACCCTATACCATGTTGCTTGGACACCTAGGGCATGTTTGGTTGGAGGGGAGGGGAGGGATTTTTTTTAAACATTTCTTGTTTGGTTCATTTTTTAGGAGGGGAGGGGAGGGGAACGGAGGGGTGCAGCATCCCTCCTGAGTCAATTTTGACTCCCCTCCAATATTAGGGGGATTTGGAGGGGAGAGACATTGAGTCAAATTTTGGTATAGTGATTGGACTAAATTGCCCTTTAGATCTAAATCCATTTAATCGCACCATTAAAATTTGTAATCACTCCATTTTAAATTTAAAAAATTAAATTTAAAATTTAGAAGAAAAAAACAAGCAAACAAGCAAATTAGTCTCAAACTGAGATTGTTAAAGTTGTAGGTAAGTAAGCAAATTAGTCTCAAGAAAAAAACAAGCAAACAAGCAAATTAGTCTCAAGCATACTTACCTACAACTTTAACATTGAGATTGTTAAAGTTGTAGGTAAGTAAGCAAATTAGTCTCAAGAAAAAAACAAGCAAACAAGCAAATTAGTCTCAAGCATACTTACCTACAACTTTAACACTGAGATTGTCTCAAACTGAAAAAAAATATCATCAGTACTTAACTAAATATGAACTCAACTGGACCTACAAATGGAGTCCAGATTATTCTTCTGTTGTGCATCATGAAATTCTACTTCTCTCAAAGTTCAAACTAAAGCACTGGAAGTGGTCCAGCCAATGCAATCACCTCCGAACACATTGCATTCAGATAAGGAAAATCAAGTGTATCATATTGTCAAGATGATCTCGACAAAAATGAGGTATAGGCCTAAATTACCATTCTTAGTATTCCAGTGTATCTTCACTACTCAATATACCTATTTATAACTTTAATACTTACACAGTACCAAACTAGAAAAACTATACAGCAACTCAAATGAACTAGCTGATGGTACTTGCAAGGATTGATGGACACCTCGGCATATACAATCTCAGTGTTAAAGTTGTAGGTAAGTAAGCAAATTAGTCTCAAATTTAGAAGAAAAAAACAAGCAACAAACAAATTAGTCTCAAACGAGCAAATTAGTCGCAAATTAGCAACTCAGATCTTCAAATATTAGAGACACTTGATGTTTTTTTGTGATTGAGTTCTGTTATAAAATGTAAAAGAGTATAAAAGTAATTTTATTATAAAATCTCTTCCCTCCCCTTGTGAACCAAATAAGAAGATAATTATTTTTCCTCCCCTCCCCTCCTTTGAACCAAACAGAGTCTTGATTAAAATCCCTCCCCTCCCTTTCCCTCCCCTCCCCTCCCCTCCTTTGAACCAAACAGTCCCCTAGTATACCATATTTCACGTTTGTTATGGTTTGGATGAGTTTCATACGATCTAGTTGATTTTATGCTTGAAGAAGATTTTGGTTTTGTGGTTACTCCGTTTTTTATCAGTATTTTAGACCCTGTTAAGGTCAGTATATGAAAATTATTTGTGAAAATGAATTATAGATAATTCTGCCTACTTTGCAGATTTTCTGAAAGATCTCAGTTTCGATTTATGAGTTGCAGCTTATGGCTATTTTACTACTGATGTGTTTAAAATTCGAGATCCAGTCTTATCTGAAATCTGTATGGATAACTATTTTTCTACTGATGTTAATGATAATATTTTGATCCAATATTTTGCTAAGTACAACTAGGCTTGATTGGGAATAACCCCTAATTTTTATGGATTTATTCGATGACTTACAAATTATTCTATGCTTGCAAACAACTACTATACATGCAGAATTTTCATACTGTTTAGTAAAGATACATAATTTCGACCTGATTCTATTTGTTGTTTATAAAAACTTTGTGAATATGAATTATAGCCTACTATATCTATTTTATCACCCTTTTGACGGATCTAAATTTTGATTTATATTTTGTGAGATATTGCTGTTTTAGTACTGCAGTGTTTATGATTACAGATTTACAAAACTCATGTGTCTTGCTATTTTCTGATTTTAATTGACTATTCTATCGATATTGGAAAATTATAAAACTTTATTTTCTATTACTAAACATACTAGGGAATACCCCAGATTTTTCTTGGATTTAATCAGTAAGATTTTATGCTATTTTCCTATTTATGAATACAAACTTTTGATTTCTGGCTGAACACTTTTTCTAGATACAAATCTGTTTGAGTCTTATTTTTGTGAAATACCATATGACTTATATATATTTGCTAGATTTGGCCGAGATTCTATTTTCCATATTTTCTGACAAATCCAGGTTTGCACATTTGTAGCAACAAGAATTCCAGATTTAGTGCAGTACTGTCTTGTTGTCCTGAATTAGAATTTTCGTTGTTCTATTCTTTTATGTGTTGTCTTTCATTTGTACATGTTTATCTTTCAATCTGAACTTGTTACCTGTTTATGTCATGTTATTCCTGCTCTGTTTTGTGACACATACATGCCTGTTTAATAATAATAACAATTAACCAAGTCGGGGTTAAGAAAAAGATCTAGTAGTGAATAATATAGAAATGTGTACTTGAAAAAGGGCTCGTGTTTCCCACAGGATTATCTATTACGTGTTCATGACTACATGATACACGACTATGCCTGTCTGATTACCTGACTGCACACTTTCCTGTAGGAAGATGTACTCAGAAGAGAACCCGTAGGTTCGATCTGTCTGTCTGGATCTGCATCTGGTATCTGTCTGTCTGATACCTGAGTACACGGCCCTATAAAATTCCCTACGAAATCTAAACATAATTTGTTTGAATGTAGCAACCATGTGGTAAAAACTTGGAACGCATAAAGTGCTACCTAGATAGAAATAAATACAAGACTTGACACAACCTGATATCTGTTATCTGTTATCTGTTACATACTACTGGACATCTATTACCTGTTTACCTGTATTTGTTATCTGACATCTGTTATCTGTATATCTGTCTACATACCATATGATGCTTGACATCTGTTACATATCACTTGTACCTGTTAGCATACCATGTTACTTGATTCTGTTTTCTGATTCATGTTAGACATTATGTTTTGCTCTGTCATATCTATTCCATTCTATATTTGTTTCTACTATTATTTTATATTTGTTTATTTTATTCCTGTACTTGTGCCTGCACTACAAGCGGCTCATAAGTTGCATTGACGGACGTTTTGTTTTTTTTTCTCTTCCTATAATTTATTAAATTGCAGATTATGGTGATCAGCTGCACGATAGAGTAGGTAATCTGAGATTTTAGATGTTGGAATGTTGCTATTATTATTTCCTGTTGCTTATTTGAATAATTGTATCTGTTACTTGGATTATTTTGTATTGGGCAATGTGACCTAGAATTATTAACTTGTTCGGATCTAGTTTATTTGAAATTTATTATGTTTTGTTTCAAGTAAATTTCCGTTGGTATATTGATTTAATTATGCATGCGTGGTTGACTTTTCTTGCTTCCCACTCTGATTATTCCTGTGAAATGTTATAAAGATACTGACAACTTATGGATGATGAAAATCATTCGCTGGGCTTAGTCACCTATCCGTATTCCGTATTCTTTTTTGGGAAGCGAGGCATGACACTTTTCTTTGGTTTCTTTTGTTTCTGTTGATTTTTTTAAAAGCTTTTATTTTGTTTTTATTTTTCTGTTGCGTTTTTTTTGTAAAAAGGGGAAAATATGTGTTGGTAAAAAATTAATTTAATGAATTTCAATATTATAGATTATTGATTCTAAGACTTTAATTTTTTAGAATTTATTTTCTGTTTTTGAGCAAAAGAATTTCAGATTTTTGGGATGAGATCCCACATAATTCAGAGGCCTGTTTCATAATTGAATAAATTTCTAATAGAATCGATTGAACTTTATGAATGAATGAAAATGGGTAATTCAAAGTTGATTTTAAAGAATTTTTGTAAGTTGGATATGTTTCTATATATGAAAGTCTTTTATGGCAATTTCGGTTGATTTAAGGAATGTAATTAATAAAGAGTATTTTTGTATAATTATTTAACCAAGTTGGGTTTGGATCAGGGATTTACACAGTCAAATCAGCCTACGGCTTCTATAGCATCTCCGGCCTTACATCCCCCTATTTTCGAGCCTGCTGGAAGAGTTTGGCACCACTAAAATGCAAGATTTTTATCTGGATGTTGAGTTGGGAGATACTCAACTCCAAGGCTAGACTGCACTCCAAAGGATGGGATGGTGATCAGACATGCACGGCTTGTGAATGCCCAATTGAAACCACCTACCATATTTTCTTTGAATGTCCGGTGGTTGTTCAAGCTTGGGAACACTTCACACATCACTTCAACATTCCTAACTTACCGACATCCACTTCTGACTGTTTCACACGATGGTGTTTTGACCCTCACAATCACAAGTTCACCAACTCATGGCATTTGATTACAATTGTTGCTTGTTGGAGTATCTGGAATGCTATAAATGATAGGACTTTCAATAACAAGCATATTACCGTGGAAAAGTTCATCTCTAATATCAAATTATGGTTCTCTCATTGGCTAGATAACAGAGGAAGCTCATCGAAGAAGGCCAAGATACTGAAGGTGCTTGAGGTTGCAGGGGATCAAGATCTTATGCGGATAGGGAAATACTCCACTTCACAGTATGGGTGGTAGCCATGGGTAGTTTGATCCTTATTTTGTGAGTTTTTTTTGGACTCTTATTATCCCGAGACTTGTAATATTTTAGCTTTTGTTTTGAACTGATGGTTTTATGGTGGTGGGGGGGGGGGGGGGGGGGGGTTAGGTCTTTATTGTTGTTTGGGGTGCAACTGAGATGAGTGTAGGGGGGGAGGGGGGGGGGGGGGTGAGATGATAATCTTGAGTCTAGTAGAGGTGTACGACAATAGTCCGCTGTCCTCTCTACGACTCACCGTTATGCCATCTCGAGCTCATACGCTGATAGTGCTTAGCCCATTGTACAACCCCTCCATTGTATTTTGTACTATCTTTTGCTCTTATATATTACAAAACTTTTTTGTGAGGTAGGACTTATCCTACCTTTTTCCAATAAAAAAAAAACTTTTTGCTCCATTTTAGAGTGGGTTGAAAAAGCTCGTAAGTTAGATGAAAATTCATATTTTTTGTTCTTAAGAGGTGGGAAGATGGCGAAGGGGCAATGTGTAGCGGTTGGGAGGCGGGTAGCATTTTATCTTCTTTATTTTATAAACAATGTGGTTTACACATATCGATTTATATGAGAATTCATATTTTTGCCCTCATTTCTCTATTTCAAAATAGAAGAATGAGAAAAGGGGTAGACATGTTAGTATAATATATAGTTATAATATAATTATAATAACATTATAATTATAATGGCAGTTAGTTTGGTTGTCCCTTTGTTTAGTTGTAAATAAACATGCAAGTCTTTGATGTATTTGTGTGTTACTGTAATTTAAGCACTGGCGCACTGCATTGAAGTATAAGACAATTATCAAAATTAGATATAACAAAAAAGCATATAAAGAGCAAAAGCGTATAATGAGAACATGTAAGAATGGCTAGTCTGCCGGTATAGTGACATTATTATTTTTTGATATATGCTAATTTGAATACAACTCAAATTTCAGGTCTGGATATCACAATTCACAAAATTGATGGATCTATTACATGTTTATCAGTTTTTGAAATATCTAAAATGAAAACTAGTTGAACAGCTCAACAAAAAACCTATATGTACTAGTCATATAAACTATCGTGAACTTGTCCATAAAAAAACATATAAAACTTGATCACATAAGAATTAAATGGAAGGCTTACCAATGCAAGAAAGAAATGCGCTACCGCATTTGATGATTTGAATACATAATGTATATGCACATCTTCCCTTGTTGGTTCGTTGAGGATGGCCGAGAGTATAACGGTGTTGAGGCTCGAGAGCAATGTTGGAGAAGAAGTCGGAGAGTTGGAGTTACATGAAGAATAACGATGTCAGAGAGGATGAAGATTGGGGAATTAAGGATTTTGGGAAGAACTTTTGAACTAGGGCTCGATACTTGGATAGTCAAATTTGGGGAACTTGCAGTCAAATGAATGGAAATTGGAGCTATCTATTAATTCACAGTAAGGTTAAAAATGCCAAATTGCTAATTATTTAAGTCAAAACGTACTTAATTATAATGTTTACTTAAAATAAAACAATATAAGGTACATTGTTATATTATGTATATAGATGTATTTTTTTATAACGAGGATAGAGTCTTACGACTCCAGTCAAATATATAAATAGAAATATAAAAAAGTACAAGAAATTTTTACACGCTGTAAAAACAAGAAAAACCCAGAACGAAAACAAGAGAGACACGAGTTAAGAAAACATGACAAAAATACTCGATGGATCCAGGCAATGGAGCGCATTACACAAAGGACCCAATACAACATCAACCTCCACAGCGAGACACTGGAGTTAAAACGGACTAGAAACCAGGGCCGAAGGGGCAACCTGCGCCGTCAGACGAAGCGAGACAAGGCAGGAAACATTCTAACATGGAAGGGAAGAAGATGGGCTCTGCTCTGGGGGATGGATCCAGAATGAAGGCCAACAGATGGCAGAAGCTCCAACGACGCCAAAAGCCCATGGGCACAAGAGCCAACAAATGCCAAAAGTGAAACGCAAGGGCGCAAGAGACTAGTGGCTCCCACCAATCCAACAACAACCTACCGCTAATCAGAAAGAAAACCGAGACATAGTTTCCACTAGTGACCCGCCTGAAATAAGAACAGAGAAGGTCCCCAACTAGAGTAACCCCCAATTGCTGCAAAAGCACAAGGCTAAAGGAAACACAACCCCTGCCGAGCCGCACAACAATCGGAGAGCTGACGAGCTAGAGAAAGGGCCATGTAACGCCCCGAATTTGAAATAAGGATAAATTCGAGATTTCATAGGATCTTTACTTCACTTCGTACAATTTTACAAGGAATTTAAAACTTTTCATTCACAATACATCAGAGTTTCTTTACACTTGGTTTTTACACAGCAGAAGACTAAAAGATTACAACAATGAAATACAACTTGTATAACTTTAACATCATTTGCAACATCTTTAACTTCTAAACAGCAACAGCATATCCACTTTATAACTCCATGAATAGTCCATTACCTGCATGTCAATCTGTGGGCACGTCAGTTACTTACAACTGACGAAATGTTATACACGGCTATCCTCTCTATGCCGGGAATAGTATAACGATCTCATACTTTAACAAATCACAAAAATATTGAATGAACAAGTAAAGTGTCAAAAGTGATTATTCTAAACATAAGTGTATGTCATGCCTTAATGCCTAATGCACACAATTCCACACTAGGATGACACTAATGCACACTTGTTCGGATTCTATGCATCCCATACTACATAGGTCCGAGGGCAAGTGCCTACGTTCTTCACAATACAGGGCTCGATCCCTCACCATGAAAACTACCCGGTAGCAAAACAAAGTTCAGACTATTCCACGAATTTGAATCTCAGCCTTGGAGTCCACCGCCGGCTGTTATAACAGATTCCACATCGTGCGAATCGTCCCGTATGTGACCCTCTAGCCCAGTATATATATATATACATTGGAGACGGTAAACACAAAAGCCCATCCGTCCGACTACTCAAGATCTTGGAGTCCACCGCCGACTCGTCCTCATAGTCCCGGATTAAAATATAATAATCCGTCTCCCACGGGGCAACCTCAGTCCACCAACTGGGTCTATAGTCTTGGAGTCCACCGCCGACTATATAGAGCACCCCACTTACGTTTTCCTAAGTTTACTACATCTTCACTTATGTGCCTAAATTTTCTTAAGTTCAAGACATGAATAATTTCTACACGTAGAATTAGTTTTACCTCCTACCGGACTAAATCAACAAATACGAGATGACTCCTTAGCCATATATCCAAATCATTTCTCAAATCTTTTCTTTCAATAATGCTGATACTGAGGTCTTACTAACTCTAAGTCATAAACTTTCATGTACAAGGAACATGGGTACATATACCCTTTAATAAACATGTCTTAAACCGAGATATTTTCATCATCAACTTATTCACAAATGATTAATGTCTCATTTAATACTACCCATGAATAATCATTTTTAAGAACATAAATTCATTAAGTCTCATCATCAACATATCTCAATTCCATCAAACATTTCTATAATTAAATAATAGTATATTCTCTACAAAAGAATTTTAATTCACAACTTAATCAAGGTCTCATTTTAGCACTAATCAATGTCTCATTTTACTTCAAACATTTCTTAAACAAAATAAAAGTATAATCTCCTCAAAATCACTTCTCAAATTAATACTTTACTTTTCTACAAAGTTTTGTTCACATAATTTCATTTTATATCAAACTAAATTTTATAACTAAAGTTTACTATACTAAAAATCCAATCCATTTCATAAAGTTTATAACTAAAGTTTACTATACTGAAGTATTCATATATGGGGGAAGGAAACTTCAATCAAAAAGAAGTACTGTGGGGTTTCGAACTCATGAGCTCATAGTCAACACCCAGGGCCACTCCCGATCACCACTAAGTCCCTTATGGACTTGTGTTCAGATTCTCACATCGAAACCTCCTATACTATTTTTCGGGATTTGAGTATCTTCTTCTTTTTTTTTTATTTAATTTAAATATATAGTAAACAACAAATTTTACATTCTTTTAAGCCGTATTTTCATTTTTCTTAGACAATTCTTCTTTTTAATTTACACATAAACTTGCATTTCTCAAAACTTGAAGGAAAAAAAATATTGTTTAATTTCTCTTATACAAATTGGAAATTTATAGCATGCCATCAAGTCTCAAATCATAAGAATTTTACAAAATCTCTTTCATGAACAAATTATTATTTTCCAAATGTAACAATAAAAAAATATACATATGTCAATAATAACAAAAATTTTACTTTCTTCTTTCTTAGTCAATAAATCATAAAGCATGTTTATCATATGATATTCAGCACTAAAATTCCCACATACTCAACAAGTACAAAAATTGCAATCACATTAACATGATTCATGGTATAAAGAAATTCTTCTTTTTAATTAGCATGATATCACAACAAAATCATCCTCATTCAAAACATGATATACTAGCATAAATTTTATCTTATAATTCTCAAACAATATCTTCTTATACTACTCTTTTTTTTTGTATGCATATCCTACACTAGAAAATAATGCAATCACCCACTAACACAATGTTAATCTATTTGTCAACATAGCATGATTCACTATTAATCTCACCACAATCATAGTATAGTTATTCTATTTTATCAAAACTACTCATTCACTTTTATTAGCACGTACATTCAAAAAAATTAGAAAGTAGGAGAACACCCACCTTTTGTGAAGCTTGAACAATGAAAAGAAAAGAGAACACCACTTCTAGCTTCAAAGATTTCTAGCTCCTAGTAAGGCTTCTCCTCCTAGCAATGACTTCTTTTCCTAGCAAGAATGGAACTCTCTTATTCTCTTTCTTTTCTTTCTTTCTTATTTTCTTTCTTTCCTTTCTCTTATTTGTTTTCTTTTGGTGTGTAAAATGAGAAGAAATTGGTACTATTTATAGGATATGTTGAGGGTCAAATTTGCAAAATTACACACCTAATAACTCACTCAAATTAATTTCTAACATTTCACATTTCATAACTCTCAAAACTTCTAACTTTACATCTCCCCACTACTCTAAAATCCCAACTCCAAACCCTTCTCCTTCCTCATAACTGCCAAACCGGCCTACCCTGCCACGTTACTGTGGCTTAACGAAAGCACAGCACACAAGTGTGCTGCTTCACTATTGCTTCATGTGGGCTTCATTCACAATATACTTTTTTTTTATTTACCAAATTATATACTTCTAACCATAGCAGCCCACTCTTCAACTCAACATACCCAAACCGTGGGCCCATTCATCAACATATTGTATCATCCATCAACAGTAAGTACACTTACACATTTCCCACATTATTATATATACCATTTTCAATATATACCATTATACTATATAGTATATTCTTTTAAAAAAATTATGGGGTGTTACACACTCCAAAATTTATTTTGAAAATAAACACACTCAAATATGTTCGCTTAAAACACGTGCGTTGCACGTAAAATATTAAAATGCGAAAATTAACTTTATCGATGAAAAATTATTAAATATAATCGAAAATAATATAAGAAAAATATATTTACTAATTTTATGTATTTCATGATGAAATCACTACACGTAGAAAGCACGTGCATTATACGTGCGGAAAATCGAAAAATGCATTTTAATCAAAATAGGGGGAAAATAAATTTTGGTTTTATAAAATAGATTTAAATACATAAAAATAAATAATTTAAACCTATAGAAAATATTGTACGTAGTGGTGGAAACATGTGCATCAAAACACGTAAAAAGCACGTAAATCACAAGGATTAAATATTATATTTTAGTTGACTAAAATCAATATGAAAAATGTATAAATAGTACGAATCCAAAATATGTAGTGAAACACATTACAAAATATACGTGCGTAACACCCAGGGACAAAATTGTAATTTCCAATTTTGCGGGGTGTTACAGGCCAAATATAATAAGAAAACAGAATCTCAATAAACGCAGAAAAAAGTCACTGACTAAAGGAACAACACCCGCTCAGAGACAACCAAATCAGAACAAAAGAAACCATAACCAAACAACCCAAACAAACAACAGAGCACAACATAGCACAAAGGCGATCAACCAATTAAGAACACAGTGAGCCAGTTCGGCAGAAGGCGTGGGAATAACCCCCTTCCAAACACACACAGCAGCAACAGGCGGCACTACTAAAAGTAGCAGCACAGCAATCACAACAGGGGGCGATCAGGACATCAAAAAATACGCTGCCCCCGCCCTGAAAGAGGCCCCAAACAAAAGTAAAGCCTGAGACAAACAGAACATAAGGTAGATACAAAATAACTCGAAACACAGTCAGCCCGAAAAGAACATACAACCCACTATATGACATTGTAGCGTCATACAAAAAGAGAGACAGTAACTCGAAGTCAGCCCCTAGAGGAGAGGTCTCAACAGTCAGAACAGATAAGAGAAAAGAGATTGCTATCCGCAAGAACCACATAAGGCCAAAATAAGATAGCATCCATGACCAATGACCCTAAGAAGGGACACACCCAAAAACTCACCATACAAAAACACACCCAACCAAGGCCTACTCTGCAACGGGATGGAAGGGGAACAAAAAGGAGAACGAGGTTGTTAATCAGCGGCCTGCAAAAGAAAAGAGAAGCAAAGGTAAGAGCTAAAACCAGAAGAGCATCAAGGAGGCAGATAGTTATAAAGTCTAAAAAAATCAGCTCTCTCTTCAAGGCGTTGTAAATTCAGAGCCTCTACTTTAGCTTGCGCTAAAGAAGATGACCAAAACTTAGAGAGAAAAAGGAGATCATCTAAAAGATAATTAATGGACCGAGAGGATTGGGAAAAAATACGGTTATTCCTTTCTTTCCAGATAATCCAAAAGATTACCATAATGAAAAGATCTCAAGTGCTATGAAACATTTTTTTAATGAAAATGACTCTCCAATCGGTACAACAATCTAATATAGTGGGAGAGAACTGAGAAACCTGCCACGCATACAGACACGTAAGCCACAGCGGGCGAATGACAACGCAGTGAAGGAACAAGTGATCAACCACTTCTGCTTCAGAAAGGCAGAAGAGGCATACTTGACCCCAAGCAATGTTCATTTTATTGATGTTCTCAACCGTTAAGAGTTTGTTATTGACCGCTAACCAGGACAAAATTTTCACTTTAAGCAGCGTACAACAACTCCAAATGAAGTTGGCGAAGGGAAAATGGACACCTCCGTGATTGAGAAAATTATAAAAAGATTTCACCAAAAAAATACCCGAAGACGACCATCGCCAAATAAAATCATCCAACGAAAGCCAAGCATAATTGGATAAAAGATCAAGGAGTTTGGCATACTCTAGAGCCAGAGAAGGAGAGAGGATGGAAAAGAAGTGGATATGCCTTTTCCTATGACCGTTGGATGTCGAAAGATAATCAGAAACGAGAGCCTTATGATTCAACGCTAGACCATAAAGATCTGGAAAAGCATACTTGAGCTTATAATTACCGATCCATGGATCGAACCAGAACATGGTTTTGGTGCCTTCGGCACAAACCTTAAGAATACCACACTGAAAGGGGGCGACTGCTTTCCAAACTCCTTTCTAACAGGGAGAGGCATTAATAGATAAGGAAGGATGAAACTCCCAGACTTTGTGATGGGAATGACATTTTTTTGATATGAGATGGGCCCACGACAGGTTATCCTCTTTAAGCATCCTCCATAGCCATTTGCCTAAAAGAGCAAGGTTTTGATGCCTTATATTAAGGACACCCAGGTCCCCACAAACTTGGAGGAGCACACAATCTTCCAGTTATAAAGGTGAGTACCAGCTTTGTAAGAGTCCGATCCAGACCAGAAGAAGTTCCTTTTGATTTGATCAATCCTCTTAATGACCCAATAAGGAACATAGAAAAAAGGACATCATGTATAATGGAATAGATAAGAGAACGGAATTAACCAAGATCAGTCTGCCTCCTCGAGATAGTTGTCTTCCAGACCAAGTCTTGAGTCTAGATTCAACCTTATCGATCATAGGAATCTAGTATGATCTATGCAGCTTTCCCCATCTCAGAGGAACACCATGGTAAGTAATAGGAAAAGAAGCGCCGACGCAAGTAAAGAACTAAGCAATCTCGAGTTGGCGGTTGTCAGACCCTCCGAGCCAAAGGACAGAAGACTTCTGAAAGTTAATACCCAGACCAGAGGCTTTTTCGAAGATACAGAGGAGAAGTTTCAGATTACGCAGAGTAAAACCGTTGGGTTTCGCGAATATGACCGTATCATCTGTATATTGTAAGTTAAGAACGCCCCTGAAACTTTTAGAGGAACACAACCTCTCAATAGCGTTGGCATCCCAAGCGTTACACAGAAGCTTGCTGAACACGTCGACAACAAGAGCGAAGATGAGGGAAGAGATCGGGTCTCCCTAACGAAGGCCAGACTTACATTTGAATTTGTGGCCTTCAGAGCCATTAATAAGGATTGAGGAGGTACTCGCAAACAGACTGGATTTGATCCATGCAATCCATTTCGGACCGAAGCCTCGGTTAAGGAGAATATCGAAAAGAAAATCCCAACTGACATTATCGTATGCTTTTTGAAAGTCAAGTTTTAAAAGAATACCCTCCGAATTGGTCCTATGGCATTCGGAGATCACTTCTTGCGCACTAGCCACGCTATCAAGAATGAAGCGATCCTTAATAAATTCGGACTGAGCCGGATCAATGAGAGGAGGGATAACCAGACTGAGATGATTCGAAAGCACTTTCATGATGATTTTGAAAGAAGTGTTTAGAAGACTAATAGGTCGGAAACTAGCTACCGAATTGGCTCCCAAAATTTTGGGAATGAGCACAATATGCGCATAGTTGATATGATCGAAAAAGAAGAGACCAAGGTGTAGGTCATCGAACATCGCCAAAATATCCTCTTTTAGTAAGTCCCAAACTTTTGGAAGAAGAATGAAGGAAAACCATCGGGACCAGGCTACGAATCGCTTTTTAGAGGGAAAATCGCAGTTTTAATTTCTTCTTCCGTAAAGGGAGCTTCCAACGAGGACAAATCATGATGAGAAACACCATAGAGTTGGTCCCAATCTCTGTTAATGGATCGCAGTTTAGCGCGACCAAGAAGATTTTTGAAAAAGGAGAGAAAAGTAGAATGAAACTCCTCATTGGAAGAGAATTCAATGTCGTGGAGGTAATCCGATTGCATCGTTGTCTATGTGACGCAAAATTGTGAAAAAAAGAAGTGTTGCCGTCACCATCCTTGAGCCAGCGGGATTTAGCGCGTTGGGCCCATTTGATGTGCTCAATCTGAAGAAGGCTTGCAAACTCACGTTTGCAGAAATTCCGCTCATTATGGAGAGATTCATAGATAGGACCATGCTCTTCTAGTTGGTCAATAGCAGAAATAGAGGAGAGGAAGTGGTTTTTCAGAGCGGCAGCCTTAGCAAAACGCTCCTTACACCAAATTTTGCATCCATGCTTAACAGCATGAAGCCTAAGGAGCAATCTTCCTAGCCCATGAGAGCCGGTAATAGCTGTAAAACACTCCAAGATCATGTTAACAAAAATTTGATCTTGAAGCCAGAACTTTTTGAAGCGGAATTTGAAAGGTTTAGCAAAATTGAAATTTGAATGAAGCACCATAGGCACATGGTTGGAAGAGGGGTTAGGAAGGAATCGATCATGCTTCGCCATCGACGGAAGAAGCCTCATGTTAGATCAAGTAAAAGATCTCCCATTGAGAGGAATATCAGAGAGATTGAGACTACAAATGCAATCGTTGAAACAGATGGAATCTGAAGGAATTGAGGCATTCCCCATTCTCTCATTGGAAAAATAGGTAACACTGAAGTCTCCACAAAATATCCAAAAGCCGTTGGTATTGTGAAGAAAAGATAGAAATTCGATCCAAAACAGGTGCCGACGGTTAGCCATGGACGGACTGTAAACATAAACCACACTGAGACAACAGTTGAATTCAAACCAGTGAAGACAGATGTGAAGAAAAAAATTGAGCCGGTGCACCGAAATAAGAAAAAGATGGAAGACTTAAAACCAAAAAGGATTCCACCACGAGTGCCATTAGCATCAAGAGGGATCCAATTAGAAATAGTGGAACCCTCGATGGATCGGAGGATAGAAGGAGAAGTGGAATCTAATTTGGTTTCTTGGATGGAAATCATATCACAACGAGAAGACGTGATAAGGTGGAACACAGATTGTTGTTTACTAGGACAACAGAGACCCTGAATATTCCAAGAAGCACTAATCATAAAGATGTTTGGACTCAACAACTCTAGAGATTTCTAGCTCACGGATAGCTTTGAATTCCCTAAGGAGATTCGAGTTAAATGCAAACCCCATATTGGAAGCGAGTTGGAGAAACTCCGATGAAGAAACAGAGTCAAAATGCACCTGATAAATGGAGCTCAAAGGGGTATGGTCCCTAACATGAGGGACCAGAGGAGGAATCTCCAGATTACAAATTTGAGCCGCTAAAGAGGCTTTAGAACCAGACGATAAGTGAGAATTCTTTTTAGCCTTGAGACGAGCACTAGATCAAAGTAATGGTGGGGGGGGGGGGGTTGGATCTCTTCACAGAAGAAGGAAACTTAACTGCCTCGGAAGAGTTGGTCAGGTGGTCAATGTTCAAAATGATCAAAGATCGGGACCCCTCAGGATAATGAAAATTAGGGCGGAGAGACAGAGGGGACGACTAATGCAGAGGTGGAGGCCTGGGATCATCCAGGCTAATCTTCCACCGAGGAATGGGAGAGGCAGTTATTGGTTCCATTGAATAATGAAAAGGGGAGGCAGAGAGATAGACCATCCCCGAAGCTAAGCAAGGGTCACTAGACACCTCGGAGTAACTTCCGAGAGGAGGAAATGTTTGGAAAGGGTGAACGTATAGATTAGAGAAAGGAGAATATATAACAGAGGCCGCGTACGGCACCAAGCTAAATGCAAAGCAATTAAAACGAAAGAAAATCGAAACTGAACAATAAATGAATCTAGAAGTTGAAAATGGGAGAAGTACCTTAAGTGAAGAGTGCTTGGTATCGAGGTCCTGTTCCTCTTCCGCGAGGAGGTTATCCTGATCCATCCAGTTTGGAGCTGACTTAGAGCGAGTAATCGCAGTTTTGAGAGAGCCCAGGTTAGCAGAAACATTGGGCTCAGGTGACCTCGGCAAGGCTTTGGAGAATTTATCCCAATCGGCCGCAAAGTTGGGGTTCACTTCCCACTGGGGCCACTTTGAGTCCTCTTCAGTCAAACGACTAAGAACAATGGACAAAATGGGCCCCTGAGAAGGCCTGGGAGCCTCCGAAATAAAGGCAGAAGAGGAGGGAACAGTAGAGTGCTTCGGCTGAGCTTTAGTCGCGGAATGCGACGCTATATCAGGATTGATCCAAACAAGATTGGGAGGCTTATCAGGGAAAACCTGTGAGACCCCGTATTTCTAGAGAGTATAGATATATATATATATAATATAGTATAGTATATATAGTGTATTGTATATATATATACTAAATAGTATAAAGAAAAGAATAGAAAAAAGAATGGAAGAATGATGATGACGTGTAGAAAGAATGAAAGAAAAAGAAGGGATTTGGATGGTGACGTGGAGAATGGAAATAAGGAAAGAAAAGTGAGTGTGTGTTGACTGGTTTGACTTGTAGGAAATGAAGGAATGAATGAATGGATGAATAATAAAGATGGATGTGTGTGTGGGTGTAGCTTTGACCGGATTGACTTGGGGTATTAATCCCATATCGGCCATGAGGAAGGAAAGAAAGAAAGATATATTAGGAAGCCCACGATGAAGGGGTACCAATCGTCCGGACACCCTTTTGAGGCAGCCTGTGGTGGGCGTGGCTAGAATTTAGTTAATTGTGTGCGTACGGGCTGAGTGCGGGGCGTTACAGATGGTATTAGAGCCAACTTTCGACATCGAATGTAGGACTTGTATATAGGAAGTGCGTGGGACGCAATATATGTGTATGAGATGCGTAAGATCCTGGGAGGGCAGCGATTAGGAGACAAGTCTACATTCGACTAGAAAGGCGATCCTGTACTAGATTGCACGTCCCCTATTCAGCGAGGACGCTGAATTCTTAAGAGGGGGTGAATGTGAGACCCCGTATTTCTGAATTCTTAAGAGGGGGTGAATGTGAGACCCCGTATTTCTAGAGAGTATAGATATATATATAATGGAAATAAGGAAAGAAAAGTGAGTGTGTGTTGACTGGTTTGACTTGTAGGAAATGAAGGAATGAATGAATGGATGAATAATAAAGATGGATGTGTGTGTGTGTGTAGCTTTGACCGGATTGACTTGGGGTATTAATCCCATATCGACCATGAGGAAGGAAGGAAAGAAAGATATATTAGGAAGCCCATGATGCAGGGGTACCAATCGTCCGGACACCCTTTTGAGGCAGCCTGTGATGGGCGTGGCTAGAATTTAGTTAATTGTGTGCGTACGGGCTGAGTGCGGGGCGTTACAAAACCTTAGGAAGAGGAACATTACTTCTTCGGGGGAAAGCGACTTTCTTTTTCATGAGGGCTTTGCCCTTTAATTTAGCAAGTTGAGGAGACGGGAGTGATGAAACACCAATGGAAAAAGGGTTGGAGGGGAGTCCCTGTAATGCCCCGAGCCCGGTTCAGCTGCGCACGCACACAATTAACTAAATTCTAGCCACGCCCACCACAGGCTGCCTCAAAAGGGTGGTTAATCGTTGGGTAACCCTTCATCATGGGCTTTCCTATATATTTCTCTTTCTTTCCTTCTTCATGGCCGGTATGGGATTATCAATCCCCAAGGTCAACCCGATCAACACCCACACACCACTTCCTTTTCATTCATTCATTCATTAATACCATCTAGTCCCATAGAGTATCTCATAGGCTCATCATGCCATTGCATCCCATAGGATCATCTATAGGCCATCATTTAATGCCTACTCCACTTTCTTTTATTTAATTCCTTCCACGTCACCTCCATTCCACCATCTCGTTCTACTATAGTATATATACTATATATATATACCATACTAGTATATTATACTATATAGAAATACGGGGTCTCACAGTCCCGCTGCTAGGGATGGAGAGGGGTTACAAGCAGTAGCTGGATTGACTACCTGAGAGGAGGAGGGATCATGGTAATTGACAGTGATAGGAAACTGAGCTTGGTCTATACGCAGAGTATAAGCAGCAACCCTATCTTGAACTTGAGGGCAAAGAAAATCTGCCTCGACTTGGAGACAACCAAAAGCTAGAAGGGAGGTAGAGGAAGTGCAGATGAGATCACCAATACATTTAGTCATATCTGCCACAAGCCTAGGAGAGTCACAAAAAGGAGGGACACTTAACAAAGTAGCTTTGGTGGGAGACTGTAGGAGGACAGAAGAAGGAGTAGCCGACCGAAACCATTTACGAATGGATAGGTTGATCGAGCCTATAGTAAAGGATTTGATGGCAATAAACTCCTCCAAGACATTGGTAGAAGGGCACTTGATAACGATATCACCATTGGAACAAGCATTTAAAGTCCAAGTCCAGTCGGAGATGTTACAAGCTTTGCAGAGAAAGGAGTCTAGAGCATAATAGGAAATGGACCCCCCCCCCCCCCCCCCCCCCCCCCCCCCCCCCCCCCCCCCCGGAGAACGACACTGCGCTGAGACACTCTGCTTGTGAAACACAGATGTCTGGGGATGGCATATACACAAGAGTGACCTGCGCTTTACGACCCAAGTCCAAAGGAGACAAAGCAACTTTGGGAGGGTGAACAGAAGAAAGTGGTGTGTCGATAGTCATTGGAGGAAGAGAAGCTGTACCCGAAGACTGGGACGTGGGGGAGCCGAAATGAGTTGAGAAGCTGGGGGAGTTGGGACAAGAGGGGTTTGAATTTCTAACTTAGGGCACTTTGGCTTTTTTGAATGAAGATCAGCCAGCTAGGCTTGCAAAGCAGGGAAATCAAGCACGCTAAGTACCTGGTCAGAGATCGGCACCCCTAAGGATAGACCAAGCAATTGTTGGAGGGAAAAGTATTTGTTACGAGAATGCCCAGGTTTAAGGCAAAAAAGGCATTTCATTTTGAGATTACAAAAGGATTTGAGGTGACCAGGTTGGAGGCAGCGAAAACAGCGAGGAGGAGAGGAAGGTTAGGGCGGAGGTGTAGAGACAGAATAGGAGAATTGAAGGCGAAGGGAGGGGGCGGAGAGCCCTAGAGGGTTCTGAAGCATGGGCCGTGAAGGGTCCTTTACGAGCGATTTTTTTTATTTTTTGATTTCTTTTTAACCACATCGACCGAAGACAGGCCCATGAAGCACAGTTGGCCCAAAATCGAACAAAGAGAAATTGGGGGAAAAGGTAACCACAGAGCAGAAAAACACGCACTGTCAAAATCACCAAAAACTACCAAAAGCAAGCAAAAAAGAAGAAAGACGAACCCAAAATAGTGCTGGTAGAACGAAAATAAGGGGGGAAGAAAAGCAAGAACAGCAAAGCTAAAGTAGAAAGAATGGTATAGAAAATCAACAACCACCAAAATAGAAGAGAAATGCTAAAATGAAAACAGACTACAAAGAAACCAAGATAAAGCAATGGAAGGGAAGAAAGAAGAAATGGAAAAAGAGGATAAAGAACAACTGAAAACTCAATAGATGAATAGATAGCGGTAGAACTACTTAAAAATCCGTAGAGGATGGCGATAGAACTGCTGAAAAATCAATAGATAAAGAAATTAACTGTCGAGATAATAAACTTACAGAGCTGAAGGAGAGAACAGATCTTAGGCTGCCAAAAGAAACGCGCTCACCAGATCGCCCAGACAACCGCGGGAACAACTACGGAGAAGACTCGCCGCCCAGACTTACACACCACTCCCGCTCTAGAAGCCCACGAAGACACAACGACGCTCCTAGCCCACGGAGGAGGGAAAGGGCCTCAGATCAATACCAGAGGGAGGGGGGAAAGAGCTGAGGAAGACTCTACATAGAGTTAGGTGGAGGAGAGAGGAAGGGACGCTATCGAGCAGAAGGCTAGAGAGGGAGGAGGACCTTAGGATAAGAGAAGGCCAGATCTGGCCTGGGTGAAGAAGAAAGGGAAGTAAAGGGTACCAGAGAGGGAAGAGAATGGAGGAGAAGGGAGACAATAGAGAGATGGGTATGTAGACGGTGAGGAGAGGAGAAGGTTTAATGAAGGGGGCAAGTAGAAAAGGGGACGGAGATCGCCGGATCTGGACCAAAGAGACGCCGAGGAAGGAGAGAATACAAAAGTTGATATGATTAACAAATATGATTGCGGAACCATGTATATAGATGTATAAATAAATACATATAAAAAATATTGCGGGTATCCTTTTCCGATCCTTTTTTTAAGCATATCCGGATGTATTTTTTTTTGTATTTGGATATCTGAATCCGTCTCCGTCTCCGTCAGGATATGAATTTTTCATATCCATATCTGCAAAAAATTCAAATCGCAAACAGATCAGGTATATCCTTATATGAGAGCATCCCTAGATAGACACGTGCCCGAAATCATAATAGAACCGTAGCTCCATACGTTAGACCATGACAATGGGAGCTGAGTGGTGTTTTTTCAAAAGAAAATAAATAAATTGTAAAGATAATTTTTTCCAGAAACAGTAATAGTCGAATAATGCGTTTTTCAAATTTAGCCCATACATAAATTCAGAATTGGGTTATTTATAAGAGTATTAGAGCATCCACAGTCGTTGAGGGTCAAAATATGCATAAATGGATAAATGAATATAGCAAAGTTACGTTTCCTGCAGTCGCTGAACGCTATTTTTATAAAAGGTGCGACGGCACTTGTAGTGCCGTCCGAGGGAAAAATTCGTCCTCGAAGTGCAAATAAAAAATTACAAAAACATTACAAAAAATTACAAAAAAATACCAAAAATTGCAAATAACCCCCTACAGGGTAGGACAACACTTGAAGTGCCGTCCGAGGGAGAGGTGGGTTTTTATTTATTAGGAATTTTTTTTCACCATTAAAAAATATTTTTTTTTTGTGCGACGTCACTCGAAGTGTCGTCTCTCATATATGCATATTTCTCATTTCCTCTCTCATTTATGGCAATCTCCTGTAGCGAATTATGCATATTATAAATATTTTGCCAATTACTGCAGCACTGTTTTTGGCCAAATATGCATATTATGCATATTTAGCAAACGACTACAGATGCTCTTACAAGCCCTAACTTATGGTCCAGTTTGAATTCAAGTCGATCATTCGTAACAACTTTCGTTTTTTTGTTTTTTTTTTTAAATTATAAAAGATGATCCACGTCATCGTTCCATTAATGATGATTAACGAAATAAAGTAGTATAAAATAACAACCAAAATCAGGAGCCTAATGGTCCAAATAACAACCTCCTACAAAGTCTCATACAACAAATACCCTCTCTATTACAATGACGTTCGTAACAACTAGCGTTAATTTCACTAAACCATACACAAATTTTACCAATTTGCAAATAATTATATCCATACATTTTTCTTGCGGATGTGTATATTATACATTTAAAATTGTTGCAATTCACTGTCCATGCCTTATTGGCATCAATTTTAGGTAAGATTGACCGTTATACCCCTTATTTTATTTAGTAAGCCCTATCTATCTCTCACAGCTTACCTTTTAATTATTTGTAGTTATTAAAATAAATATTTCCACAATTTTCGTTCACGTTATCTTTATTTAATTTTTCCTTTGTAATCTATATAACTTTCTATACATAATAGTAAGTACATTTAATTGGGGAAATAAGCTAATTAGCTACTAAAAGCAGCTAGGGGTATATTTATAGTTGAAATCGGATCCTATCGGGTAAGTCCCCCACGGATCCAAACTCGGATTTGCGAGAATCGGATTCGGGTACTAATTAAAAAAATCTACACGGTCCAGTAGCGGGGAATAAAAATTTGCACTTAAGTATTTTTGCACCCAATACCCTACGATTCCAACAATTTTTGTGCTTAAGTACATAAATAAATATAATATTTACACATATATCTTCAACAATTACTATTTACATGTATATCCCTATAATCCTATTATTCAAATTCCATATTTTTGGGGTCTTTTTTAACGTGTCCAGTGAAGAAAATAATTTTGGGGAAAAATTCTTATTCTTATTGTTGTTCATTATTCTTCACTGTATACATCTATATATAAGGATTACATTCTTGGAGAAGAAGAAAAGAGATTGAGAGAAGATTGGGAAGATGAGAGATTTGGGGAATCTGTTTCCTATATTAGGAAACAGGATATACAATTACTATATTTCAACACTCCCCCTCAAGTTGGTGCATAGATATCGAGCATGCCCAACTTGTCAACAAATTTCAAGAAGAGCCGAGTCGAAACAGTCTTGGTTAGGATATCTGTGAGTTGATCTTCTGACTTCACCTTGGATATCTCAATAACTTTCTCATCTAATTTTTCTTTGATGAAGAATATGTCCACCTCTACATGTTTTGTCCTATCATGCTGAACTAGATTAGCCGCAATATCACACGCCGCTTGAATGTCACAATACACCTTCATAGGTTCCTTTGGACCATAGCCTAAGTCCTGCAACAGGAGTTTCAGCCATAAAGCTTCTGTTATACTTAATGCTACTCCGCGATACTCAGCCTCTGCACTAGAGCGTGCAACAACATTTTGCTTCTTGCTCCTCCATGTAATTAAATTTCCTCCAACAAAGGTGAAATATCCTGAAGTGGAGCGCCTATCGATTGTAGATCCTGCCAATCAGCATCAGTATATGCCTCAACCTTCAAGTGACCATATTTTGCAAATAAGACTCCTTTTCCTGGGGCTGACTTAATGTATCTCATAATTCTCATCACCGTGTCCATATATTGTTCCCGAGGTGCATGCATAAACTGGCTTACCACACTTAAAGCATATGACAAATCTGGCCGTGTATGTGCAAGATACATTAGTCGTCCAACCAATCTCTGATATCTTTCCTTGTCACAAGGCACTTGATCAGCTTCGTTGCATAGTTTCAGTCCTTCTTCCAATGGTGTACTAATCGGTTGACAGGCGGACATTCCAATTTCCTTCAATAAATCCAGAGCATATTTTCTTTGAGAAAGAAATATCCCCTTTCTTGAGCGAGAAACTTCAATACCAAGGAAGTATCTCAAAGAACCAAGATCTTTCATTTCGAACTCTTGTGACAAGTAGTTCTTTAATGCCTTCATCTCCTCAGGATCATCTCCAGTTACTATCATATCATCAACATAAATAATGAGAGCAGTAATTTTACCTTCTTTCCTTTTCAGGAATAGAGTATGATCAGAATTACTCTGATCGTATCCGAATGTCCTCATTGATTTTGTAAATCTCCCAAACCAGGCTCTTGGCGACTGCTTCAGTCCATACAATGCTTTCTTCAGACGGCATACTTTGTTGCTGTGTTGGACTGGTCTGTTCGACCTTGGATGAAGATCCATATAGACTTCTTCTGTCAATTCCCCATGCAAAAATGCATTCTTCACATCAAATTGCTCCAACGGCCAGTCAAGATTTGCAGCAAGTGACAGTAGAACTCGAATAGTGTTGAACTTTGCCACATGTGCAAATGTTTCGTCATAATCAATTTCATAAGTTTGAGTGTACCCTTTGGCAACCAGCCTTGCCTTGTACCGCTCTATCGAACCATCCGATTTATATTTCACTGTATAAATCCATCTGCATCCTACTGGCTTCTTCCTTGCTAGCAGCTCGACTATCTCCCAAGTCTCATTCTTTTTCAAGGACTTCATCTCCTCATCCATAGCTGCTTTCCACCTTGGATCGGTTAAGGCTTCCTGCACACTGTTAGGAATAGATACATCAGATAATTGATTTACAAATGACTTATTTGATTCAGACAATCGGTGAGTGGACACATAATGACTCATGGGATACTTGACATTACTAGTGGGATTAGGCTCGTAAGTGGGTTTGGGGATACCTCTAGTAGTACGGTTTGGGAGTTCTCTTCTTGGAGCTTCGGACAGCGATGACGATTGGTTTTGGGGTTCTGCTGGGAATAGAGATAGATCTGATGGTACTGGTGGTGGAGATGGTTCAGATGGTGCTGGTGGTGGAGATGGCTCATCTTCGTGGAGGTTCGGCACTGACTGCAGATCTTCGTGGAAATTTTCTTCCTCAACCAAGTCTTCATTCGAGTGATCGTCATTACTTACATCCTGATTTTCTCCCCTTATATCTGATTGTTCAGTTTGAATAGTAACTACTTCATCATAGGCAAGAGTTTGAACTTCACTTCGGTGCTCCCCCTGAAGTTCAACCTCAGAGGAAAAATACATCTCATCTTCATGGAACACAACATCCATAGTCACAAACATCTTTTGAGTTGGTGGGTGATAGCACCGATACCCTTTCTTATTCTGTGCATATCCCACGAAAACACAACGGACAGCTCGAGGAGTTAACTTATTGCGTTCATGTTGATGAAGATGAACAAATGCAACACACCCAAACACACGAGGTGGCAAGTTGATGACTTTTGGTGCATTCACAGCTTCAGTTAATTCTTGAAATGGTGTGAGGAAGTTTAGGATATTAGAGGGAACTCGGTTGATTAAGTATGCAGCAGAAGCAATGGCTTCTCCCCAATAAATGAGTGGCAGATTTCCATGAATGAGAGAAGCACGGACCACTTCGAGCAAGTGTCTATTTTTCCTTTATGCAACTCCATTTTGTTGAGGTGTATACGAGCATGTAGTCTAATGAACAATTCCGTGTTCCACCAAATATTATTGCAGATTTGAACTCAGGTACTCTCCGCCATTATCACTCCTAAGAACTTGAATTTGTGATTTATACTGAATCATAACATGCTTGTGAAATTTCTGAAACAAACCACTAACTTCACTTTTCGACTTCATCAAACAAATCTAGGTCATACAGGTACAGTCATCAATAAAGATCACAAACCATTTGGCTCCTCCAAATGTAGTGATTTTGGATGGACCCCAAACATCAGAATGAATAATCATAAAAGGAAGGGAGCTTCTACTTGGACTTGGAGGAAAAGAGACACGATGACCTTTTGCGAGTTCACACACATCACACCGAAAGGCATATATATCCAACTTTAAAAATAAACTTGGAAATAATTTCTTCAAATAACCAAAAGAAGCATGCCCTAGACATCGATGCCATAGCCAAATATCTGATTTTTTCTTCTCATCTTCGGATCCTTCCACACCTAGAGCTTGAGTCAACTTGCTCGAACTTTCAGATTCTAAATCTAGGTAATAGAGCTTCCCGTGCCTAACCCCATAACCAATCGTCTTGCGAGTCCGAATATCCTTAAACACGCAATGAGAAGGCCAAAAGACTACAATACAATGTAAGACAATAGTTATTTGAGCAACAGATAATAGGTTGAAATTCAAGGATGGCACAACTAAGGCAGTATCTAAGGTTAAGTTGTTTATGAGATGTATGGTACCCTCGCTAGTAACAGTGGCAGGGTCACCATTGGCAGTGGACACAGTTGATTTAGTGGATGGTTGAAAATTTTGAACTTGTCTAGAATCAAAAGTCATATGGTTGATAGCACCCGAATCAATTATCCATGCACTATTCATAACAGAAGCAGAAATATTAAATACCTTATCATTATTACCTGCAACTGTGACTAATGTAAAGGCAAGTCCAATACTCTTCTCAGCTCTATCAGTTTGTCCCATGGTAGCACCACAAAGGGGAAAAACAATGAATCTGATCTTCAGCAACCAATAGCAAACGACACAACTTGGCCAAGAACAGCTCAGCTCAATGTCTTCAACAAACAGCAAAAACAATCCAACACCCAAACAGCAACTCTACAGCGGACCAAAACACCAAACACCGAGATCCAAATGCCAAACACAAGACTAAGATCCCTCCCAATTAGGTATGAGATCTAAAAGATCAAGTGGTGGAACACAGTGATCCCCTCCTCTGGCCAAAGCACGAAACAACAAAGCTCAGCGAGTGGAAATGTCAGATCCGATCATGCAGCAGCAGCAGCACAGCAGATCTAGTCCTCGGCCCAAACACGAAACAGCAAGCCCTCAACCAATGGAAACGTCAGGGTTTGGACAGATCTGGATCACGTCCAACAGGATGAACTCTAAACACCAACTCACAACCAATGGAAAAAATTGGATATGGATCTTCTGATACCTCTTCTGATTCAACGATGGAGAAGACTGTGGAGGCAGCAATGACCTCGTGAGGCAATCGATGATGAAAAACAGGGGATCGGGATCAAGAGGATGACAGGAGATCGTCGACGGGAGGATTCGGCAGGATTGGGGTCTAAGGTTTTTTGGAATCAACAGAAGTGGGTTTTTGGTGGGGTTGGTGGCGACTGGCGAGGGTGATGGTCGACTGAGCAGAGGGAGGCCAGGTGACGGTCGACGGTCGACGTAGAGAGTCAACGGAGAAATAGAGTTTCGGGATCGATTAGGAAACAGGGGAGCTTCGGGATTGGGACGGGAAGGAGGGTGGCACTGGACGACGACGGGGTGGATGTTTCTGTGGTGGTTGCGCTTAGGGGCGAAGGACGACGCGGCAGTTGCGGAGGTGGGTTGACGAGGATGAAGGGATTCTTCGGTGGTTGTTCGATGGGGGTCAGGGCGGTGCGACAGGAGGCATCGAAACAGGGAGGATTTTCGGTGACGGGATCAAGGTCGATGGTCGGTGACGGGATCAACAACGGGATCAGATCAAGATGGAGGTGATCAGCCTCCTCTTCTTCTTCAGTTGGCCTAGATCTGATTAGTAGGCTCTGATACCATGAAGAAAATAATTTTGGGGAAAAATTCTTATTCTTATTGTTGTTCATTATTCTTCACTGTATACATCTATATATAAGGATTACATTCTTGGAGAAAAAGAAAAGAGATTGAGAGAAGATAGGAAAAATGAGAGATTTGGGGAATCTGTTTCCTATATTAGGAAACAGAATATACAATTACTATATTTCAACATCCAGGTTTGGGTCTTATTTTAGGACTCGGACCTGGACCTGTACCCGTATAGATCGGGTCGGTTCCGGTCCAATGTTGGGTCTGTGTCGGTCTAGGTCCGGGTCGGATATGGGTATCATATTTTTATACCAATGCTAGGTATATTAGAAAGAAGACAACACAAAAAACATCAAGAATTCGTCATTGTGAGAGCATGCAAGAATGTGAACGGAGTATATTCGTGCAAAAAAGGGAGATTAGTAGGATGCACACACACACACACCAAAAAAAAAGAGAAAAAAGAATAAAAAGAAAGATATGCGTAGTTATCTGCAACTTGGTGAAACATGTGTGCGCTTTATTGAAATTTACTCCCAATTACAATATTTTTTTGCTATAATAAGCCACTTTTTGAAAATATTTGCGATTGTGGGACAATTTCGAAGCTATTAGCGCTCGTGGACTACTTCGTGCTACGTCAGCAACGCCCGCTATTCTCATTAGCGACATCTTCATTTTGAAAGTTGCCAATGAGAATAGTGGCATATGTTTTAAAATATTTGGAATTCGTTGTTTGCTGTCGCTATTCCTATTAGAGCATCTGTAGTCGTTGAATGGTAAAATATGGATATATGGATAAATAGAAATAGGAATCCTAGTTTTGCTGCAGTCGTTTAAAGCTATATTTTAGCTTTCTATAATATAAAAATAAGCGACGGCACATGAAGTGCCGTCTGAGAATAAAAAAATACTAAAAAAATAACAAATTACGTGGGACGGCACATGAAGTGCCGTCCGAACGCTAAAATAATTTTTTTTTTATAGGAGAGACGGCACATGAAGTGCCGTCCGACTAGAAAAAAAAATAAAAATTAAAAAATATAGCTTTAAACGGAGGTGCAGTCGTTACTCGTTTTAGTTAATTATAGTGGAAAGCACCAAAGTGTCCATCACATGATCTGCATGCTTCCCTGTGTAACTACCTACTTATTGCCTGCTTAGGATATAAGATACACAGGCAAAAATATTTTTTTTTATAAAAAATGCCTATGGGACGGCACATCATGTGCCGTCCGGAAATTCCGGGGGTGTGGGACGGCACTGAGGAAAAATTTTGGGATTTTTTAATTCGTTTTGGGATTTATAATTCAATAAACTAATATATTTATGAAAGGGACGGCACATGAAGTGCCGTCCGACGAAAAAAATATCAATTTTTTTCATGGGACGGCACTTCATGTGCCGTCACTCATATATGCATATAATTTATGCGGATTCTCAAATATAGCAATCTACTGTAGCGATTTATCGATAATATGGATAAATAGCAAATGACTACAGATGCTCTTAGCGGCCAAAGCATATATGAAATCGCTAATGTAATTAACGACCTTTAATGAATTGTATTCTAACACTTAGTAAAATCTAGATAATTTTTGCTCTCTGAAAAGATAACAATCAATTTATTTTTGAAACTGAGATCACTATTCGGAAATAGCGACCTTAGCTGTACAAAGGTCGCTATTCGGAATAGGGTCCTTTATTGCACTAATGTCATTATTCCCAATAGAAGTTTTAGTTGTGTGACTATTTTATAAATTTTACAAAGAATAAAGAGATTGAGTTTCCTGCTGAGGTCGCTAGTGCGAATAACGACCGAAGACTAAGGTCAATAGCGACCTTAGTTTTTAATTTTTTTCTACCAAAATAGCAAAACTCTCTAGAAATTGCTATAGTGTCTAAATAAATTTGTTGGGGGTCGCTATTCCCATTAGCGACCTCATGGAATAGTGACATAACATAGGCCTTTCAAAATAAAGAGTTCGGTAATGAGAATAGCGATCACTACTGACGTAGCACAAAGCCGCCAACAAGCGCTAATAGTTTCAAAACGGGTCCATAATCGCAAATATTTCAAAAAGTGGCCTATTACGGCGAAAAATTCCAATTAGAGTGATCTATTCCCTCCCGCTCTGCATCTCCGATGGCCACACAACAATCCAACGAATCCAGAAATAATGCAGTTCCCAATCCCAATCCCTTCCTCTTTCTGTTTACTAGACTTTCGACCTCCAGCCTCATCTTCCTCTCAATCTCCTCCTCCTCCTCCTCATCTTCATCGCCGCCGCTGCCGTCTCAGAACCTCCACAATTCCTAATCTCCGTAGGCTGACCTCTCGCGTCGTCGATCTCACTCGAAGAAACCAGCTCAATCAAGTACCCCACAGTCCTTGATTTTTTAAATTTTTTATTATTTTGTTTGATTGATTTGTTGGGGGTTTAGATATTTGAAGAAGTGGAAGTAGCGAGGAGAAAGTATGGGAAGGTGAACAGAATTGTGATGAACGCCGTGATGGACGCGTGCGTGAAATGTAAGGACTTGGATTCTGCACTTAAGCTATTTGATGAAATGTCGGGGAGCTGTGGCGTAGATAGCGTAACCTATGGGATTATGTTGAAGGTAATACTAGCTAATTTGCATGTGTTTTGTTAATTATAGTGAAGCATAAAGGGTCTTATGATGCTAGGCAGTTTCCTATGCATTTACAAGTGCCACTCGGGTCTAGTGGTCAGCCAATTCGATAGTGAGTTTGAGGTCGGATGTTCGAATCATGCTTGCAGCATTCCCCTTTTATGGGAAATAAGCTTGTAAGAACCTTGTTTACGAGCCTTGTTCAAAGAAAGAAAGAAATTATGTTTTTCCTATGCATGCTTAGGAAACACAACACATCCCCAAATTTTGGAGTTAATAATAGTTTCCATCATTAAAAAAAGTTACAAGTAAGAAACTAAAATAGTTATATATATATATATATATATATATATATATATATATATATATTAACATATACATTTGGAGGAGCCGAGGAGGCCAATGACACACCCCTTCTCCCATTATGTAGACATGATAGTTTGAATGTGCAATGCACGCGAGAAGATATACATTTAGTGGATGGTTATAGAAGGTATAGTTGCACTTAGATTTTGTTGATTATCCTTGTGTTAACCATTTTTAAGAACCTGGACAATTACTCACAACTACTAGTATGAGATTAAAGTTAATTATGTAAATTCGAGGACAAAACACTTGGGGGGTGTGTGTGAATAATATTTTATAAAATTATAACTTACAATTAAATTGAAAGTAAATAAAGATGCAAGACTAAGTTCAGAAAAATATCACCATAATGAACAGAACGATTTACAGTGGTTCAACAACCCTGCCTACATCCACTACCTAAAGGCCTCCTATTTCCCAATCCACTAAAACCACTTCTTTTTAACTACGTCTAAACAAATCCTCTTAGAGCATCTGTAGTCGTTGAGACTCAAATTTTGGGCATTTGGCATACAGGAAAAGGAAATTTGAGTTTGCGCTGTACTCGTTGTAACCCAAATTTTTTAAAAATTAAAAATCACGGGACGGGAAATGATTTCCCATCCGACGTTTTTTTAAAAAAAACGTGCGTCCCATATATATATATCTATATAATAAAACACAAAGAAAGCTATCAAGTAGCTCTCCTTCAATCTCCCACAAATCAAAGGCCCAGATCTAACCTTACAAAACATATTTTCCCCCCAAAAGTTTCCCCCAAAACTCAAATTCAAATCTCCTACCCAAAACAACTCCTATATTTATTTTTATTTTTTTTCTCTCTCTCCCTCCCTCTTCTATTCAAAAAATTAAGAAAATAAAAAATTTAAAATATTAAAAAATTAAAAAATTAAAAAATTAAAAAATTAAAAAACTTTAAAAAATAATGCAGAAAAATTCAAAAAAATCATATAATATGTTTTTTGCTCTATGTTTGCTACTTCAATTAATTTGATGGACATCCGAAACTATTTTATATAATCAAATAAGGTGCACCGTTCCGAAGACGTGCCGTAGGCACGTGACAACGGGCAAACCTAGTATTTTAATAAAATCGATCGGACGGGAAACGTCCGACGATTTATTTTGATTTTTTTTTAGATTCCCCGTCCGACGATTTATTAAAAAAATAAAAAAATTGGGGAGAGGGAAAAAAATAAAAAAAATCAAGCGACGAAAAATGATCTTTCGTCCGATCGAACGGACGAACAATCATCTTTCGTCGGCTATTTTTTCCAAATTTCTATTTCGTCTGCTAAATTTGGCAGACGACTGTTCCTCTAAAACCCAAATTTCGGGTTTATAGCCAACGACTGCAACACGAAAAATCCTATTTTTTGGAAATTTTGGCAAAATAGCCAACGACTACAGATGCTCTTACAACCCAATCTCATCCCTCGAAGGGATCAACTCTCAAATACACAAATATTCTCGATATATAGAACGAGACACTCACAGTTCTCAAAAATGGCATACCTTCACTAGGCGAAGCTCACAAAAGAAAAGGAAAATTACAGTGGAGGCCCTAGATGGCTCTTTCGAGTCAGAAGAAAGTTGTATGTTGTCACAGATAATAAAAATTCTTGTTGTTTTTGAAAAGAAAAGATTGATAAAGTGTTTGTTAGAATTTGAATGGGTTATGGATTTGATTGGGTTTTGGATTGTTAGGGTTTGAGAAGATTGGAAGAGAAGAAGAGAGGAAGAAGATGGTAGTCGGCTGTGTAGAGATGATTAGGGCAAAATTGTTGATTAGTTCATTCATTTGATTCTTTGTTACATATATGTGGATACAAAGCCCAATGGGCCCAAAAGCAATTTGGGTCATAACATAACAATCTCCACCTTGAACCAAATTGCATCTAAAACAAACTAAAAACATAAAGCAAACATAACCTAAAACAAACTAGCAACATGCTAGAAACAAAACTAGCTCAAACTAGCTAGAAACAAACCGACATCAAACTTGAACAAAGCTTGAACTTTGCAATTGGAAGAGGCTTTGTGAGCATATCGGCCGGATTCGATTCGGTACCAATCTTCTTCACGGCAACCTTGCCTTCCGAGATTACATCTCGAACAAAATGGTATCGAATGTCAATGTGCTTCGTCTTCTCATGGTACATGCGGTCCTTAGTCAAATGAATAGCACTTTGGTTGTCACAAAACACTTCAACAGGACCCTCAAGTGAAGACATCTCACCAACAAACGCCTTGAGCCAAATAGCCTCCTTAATAGCCTCAGTAATCGCCATATATTCGGCCTCAGTGCTTGAGAGTGCAACGGTGGCTTGAAGTGTAGACTTCCAACTAATTGCACAATCTCCAAGGGTAAAAACATAACCCGTCAAGGAACGCCTCTTGTCCAAATCACCCGCAAAATCCGCATCCACAAAGCCCGTCAGTTTCTTGCCATTACCAAACTCCAAGCAAGCATCAATAGTACCTCTCAAATAGCGGAAGATCCACTTCACTGCTTCCCAATGCCCTTTCCCCGGACAAGAGAGATATCTACTTACCACACTAACGGCTTGAGCAATGTCTGGTCGAGTGCACACCATCAAGTACATGAGACTCCCAACTGCACTCGAATATGGAACCTTTTCCATATATTTCTTCTCATCATCGGATTTCGGGCTTAAAGCGGCCGAAAGTTTGAAATGCGCCGCAAGAGGTGTTGAAACAACTTTCGCTTTCTCCATGCCAAAGCGACGTAGCACTTTCTCGGCAAAGCTCTTTTGTGAAAGAAATAACTTTCTCTTGGACCTATCCCTTGTGATCTCCATCCCGAGAATCCTTTTGGCGGCCCCCAAATCTTTCATCTCAAATGCCGAACTGAGTTGCTCTTTCAACCTCCTAACTTCTTTCAAGTTTGAGGATGCAATCAACATGTCATCCACATAGAGCAACAAGTAAATGAAATTCCCACCATCCAACTTCTTCAAATAAACACAACTATCAAAATTGGAACGATGGAAATTAATACTCACCATGAATGAGTCAAACTTCTTATACCATTGCCGCGGTGATTGCTTAAGGCCATAAAGGGACTTCTTCAAAAGACACACACGGTCCTCCTTTCCCGCAACCTCAAAACCCTCCGGTTGGCTCATGTAAATTTGCTCCTCCAAATCACCATGCAAGAAGGCAGTTTTCACATCCATTTGCTCCAATTCCAAATCCTTCATTGCCACCAAAGAGAGCAAAACTCGAATGGAGGTGTGCTTAACTACAGGAGAGAACACATCATTGAAGTCCACACCTTGGACTTGACTGTACCCTTTAGCCACTAGCCTTGCCTTGTATCGAAAATCCGCGAGATTTGAGCCATCAATCTTCCTCTTAAACACCCACTTGCAACCCACAATCCTCTTACCACTGGGAGGCTTCACAAGAGACCAAGTCTCATTTTGTTGCAAAGATTGTAACTCTTCATTCATAGCGGCAACCCAATTGGCCGCATCTTTAGAAGAAATAGCTTCCTTATAGGAAGATGGCTCACAATACTCCACATCCTCTGCAATTGCCAAACAATAAGCAAAGTCGGAGTATCCATACCTTGTAGGTGGTCTTGTTTCTCTTCTAGCTCGGTCCCTTGCCAATGCATATGGTTGTACCTCTTCTTGAGCTTCCTCCAAATTGACATCATCATGTGAGATCAAATCATCACCTTCTTGGACCGGCACCTCAAACTCCACCTTCTTCTCAACCTTCTCATTCTCCTTAATAGTCGGCTCGGGTGCAACATCATTTGCCTTCAACATGGCCGACTCATTGAAAATGGCATCTCTTGAAATGAGGAACTTGGATGATTCGGGACACCACAACTTATACCCCTTCACATTTCTGGGATACCCAACAAAAATACACTTCTTCGATCTAGGCTCCAACTTTCCTTCATTCACATGCACATAAGCGGGACAACCAAACACCCTCAAATTAGAATAATCGGCCGTCTTACCCGACCACACTTCTTCGGGTGTCTTCAACTCAATTGAAGTGGTAGGAGATCGATTCACCAAATAGCAGGATGTGTTAATGGCTTCCGCCCAAAACTCCTTACCCAAGCCCGCATTTGAAAGCATACTTCTAGATCTTTCAAGTAGTGTCCTATTCATCCTTTCTGCAACACCATTTTGTTGTGGAGTGTTGACCACCGTCTTGTGCCGAACAATCCCTTCAGCCTTGCAAAAGTTGTCAAACTCACGGTTGCAGAACTCCAAACCGTTGTCGGTTCTCAACCTCTTAACTTTCTTTCCTGTTTGGTTCTCCAAAAGTGACTTCCATTCTTTGAAGGTGCTAAACACATCACTTTTCTCTTTCAAGAAATAAACCCAAACCTTCCTTGAGAAATCATCAATGAAAGTAAGCATATAACGAGAATCATTACCTTTGGAAGGCTCACGAGAAGGTCCCCAAAGATCCGAATGGATGTAGTCAAGTGTTCCCTTGGTCGAATGAATGGCCGTGGAGAAGCTCAACCTCTTATGCTTGCCAAATACACAATGCTCACAAAACTCCAAGTTGCCCGTGCACTGGCCACACAACAAGCCTCTCTTGCTCAAAATGGTCATCCCTCGCTCGCTCATATGCCCCAATCTCATATGCCAAAGCCTAGTAGTCTCCTCATCTGACATAGTACCCGAACGTGCAATGGCAGCCGAGCCCGTGACCGTGGAACCTTGTAAGAAATAAAGAGTTCCAATTCTCTTCGCCTTCATGATTGTGAGAGCCCCTTTAGAGACTCTGAGGACTCCACCTTCACTTTGGAACTTACACCCCTTTTCTTCGAGAGACCCCAAAGAAATCAAATTCTTAGACAAATCGGGTATATGCCTCACACCCGTCAACCTTCGGACCTTTCCATCATGGAACTTAATTGTCACCGAACCAATCCCGGCAACCTTACACATATTGTTGTTCCCCATGAGAACCTTACCATCCGTAGGCTCATAAGTCTCAAACCAATCTCTGTTCGGAGTCATGTGTTGCGAAGCACCCGTATCCATCACCCAACAATGCATATCATCAATATTAGTGTCTGTCACACAAAGAGTATCAACCGTGTCACATTCAGCCACATTGGCCTCCTCCGAAGAAGAACCTTTACTATCCGCCTTTTGTTTATTTTTGAGCTTGAAACAATCGGCCTTAATGTGTCCCTTCTTCTTACAATAGTTGCACGTCAAATTCTTGTGCCTAGACTTCGAACGGGTCCTTGTATCTCTCGAGTTTCGGTCCCATGACCTACCTCGATCAACAACTAAACCAACACCTTGGCTCCCTTTCTCATTATTGGTCATCTCACTATCAATGTGCAACTTGGCTTGCAAGTTGCTCTTAACATCCTCTAGAGAAATTTTATCTCTACTATAAATCAACATATCTCTAAAAGCCTTATATGATGCGGGCAATGAGCATAATAACAAAAGGGCTTGGTCCTCATCCTCCACCTTAACATCAATCTTACTTAAATCATTCAAAATAGATGCAAACTCCGTAATATGATCGGAAATTGATGTACCTTCAACCATGCGAAGAGTGTAGAGGCGCAACTTCAACCGCAGTCGATTGGTGAGGGACTTCTTCATGTAGATGTTCTCCAACTTCTCCCACAAAGCCTTAGCGGTCTTCTCCGATAGGACCTCCTGCAATGTCGAATCGCTCAAGCACAATTGGATAATAGAGAGCGCTTTATCATCCATCTCTCTCCATTTCTTATCCGCCACCGCATCAATCAACTTTTCTCGACCAAAAATGGCATCCTTAACGCCTTGGCTCGACAAAATCGCTGCCATACGTACTTGCCATAATGCAAAACTCGACTTCCCATCATACTTCTCAATATCATACTTCCCCGACATATCCATACAAATTTCTTGAACCCAAATTCAACAAAACACCAAGATTTTCTCCCAAATATTAATTACTCAAGTCACAAAATCAAACCTTCCTTCTTCTTGATATCCTCCCTTCTCCGGAATCAGCAAGAACAGCACTGGAATCTGGCTCGACAGCAGCACCAAACCACCACGGGATCAATCAGCCACAACCGCAAAGGAAAGGAAACAACTGGCTGCTGCTTCTCCGGAATCAATCAGCAACCGGAATCAATCAACTGGGGCTGTTCGGCAGGGCTGAAGTGGTCGGGAGAAGGGCTCGACGACGGATCTGCGGGACTGAGATCTGGATCTGGCCGAGATCTGGACTGCTGCGGTGGAGTCGTCGTGGAAGAAGGCTGCAATGGCGGATATCTGGACTGATCAGATCTGCTGCAATGGCGCAGAGGAAGAAGGCTGCTGCTTTTGACTGGAAGTACAAATGGACGACGGAGATTAAGGGGGAGAAGGTGTTTTGGCGTTGGCTCTGATACCAGTTTGTTAGAATTTGAATGGGTTATGGATTTTGGATGCGACTGGACGAAGATCTCCACAGATCTGGACTGGACGGACTGAAACGCGACGGATCAGATCTGATCTGGATCTGGAAGTGGTCGGGACGAAACTGCTGGTCGGTGACTGCCGGAGTGGTGGAAGGAATCAGGCCGAAGGGATCAGCACGAACGGATCGGGACTGGGTGCTGTGGTCGGAAGGGATCGGGAGTGATTGGGAGAAGAGGAGGTGTTGGCTCTGATACCAGTTTGTTAGAATTTGAATGGGTTATGGATTTGATTGGGTTTTGGATTGTTAGGGTTTGAGAAGATTGGAAGAGAAGAAGAGAGGAAGAAGATGGTAGTCGGCTGTGTAGAGATGATTAGGGCAAAATTGTTGATTAGTTCATTCATTTGATTCTTTGTTACATATATGTGGATACAAAGCCCAATGGGCCCAAAAGCAATTTGGGTCATAACATAACAGTATTTATAGAGTAGGAAATGTTACAACCAGATCAAGGGATCTTTGAGGGGTCCAGTTAGATTGTCCAAGAGCGTTCCAAATAAGACACAAAAAATAAGGGAAAATGTTTTGAGTAAGATCTGAGCTCATCTGAGTAGAGAATATAGAATTTCTCGTCAAAGCAAATTTTTTGTTTAAAATTAAAGAGTCATTTTTCACATAATTCAACTATACAAAAATATCATAACAAATGTGACTCAACTTGACATGTCTTCATCATAGGCTTGATATATTGAGTTTTGACTTGGACTAACGTCTTATGCATTGATTTGACTTGTTAATTTGAGAAGCTTGCCATGAATCTGTTCAACCTCCAATATGATATAGCTTTATGCATAATCCAACCACCTCCTTTGTAAGGTTATAAACTACATGTTCATCAAACCTGCACACTTATGTATGTAGTAAGTTGGCCTTTTATGATGTATATGTGTTCAAATATCAAAATCCAATGCTAGGGTCAACAGATTATTCGCGTATTAGTATTTAATGATATATCTCTGTTTTCAATAATTGTTGGCTTCGCACAGCCTATTGGTTGGTTATAATAGTAAAGATGTAGTGTGATGTATTCTGTCTTCACCGGCAATACAGTGTTTTTACAATCAATTTCGAATAACATTAAAAGCTGTTTACTGTTGATTAAGTATTGAGAGTTAGATATACTAGAGATTTCTGTACGTATAGGGCATGTGTTCTCTCACCTAATTTAGTTGTTGAGTGTTTCATGTATTTTATGATTTAATCAGTATGTAAAATACCAATTTAAGTGTTTCGATTGATTGTCTGTAGCATTATATAGTTCACCAATTTCTAATTTTGCATTTGGTATAAAGTAATTTAATAAGCACGTGCAACATACCTCATGGAATTATAATAGTAGATGGCATTTAATGATACCTACTGATTCTTAATAAAAGTTAAAGATGAAAAGAATGTGTCTATTGTACATGTAGGTTGGCATCACACATTATGATATTTATTTTTTTGAAAGCTACAATAAAATATGTCTGACTTCACTCAATCCTTCTTTGGTTACTATTAAAGCTTTAAAGGGAATTTTCCTAGGTAATTATTTATCCTATAGATAAAAAGGAAACCTTATCTTGATGTTTTTCTAATGAACAAGAATGCATGAGGATAATCCGGTATCAAACCATGCTGTACAACACAAAATGATACAGGATAATTTATAGAATACTATTATGACATGGGAAAAGTGTAACACCGTGGCCCACTAACCTACTTGTCTAAGAGCCCTGTGTCATCCTGTACTCATGATTCGGTATTGTCACTGCCCGGCCATAGGCCCAAAAGAATAGCTAGTTGGAAGACACTTTTGGGTTCATTGACTTTACGATACAAAGGACTTTCAACTTCTTGGTTTTTCCAGTATGTGACTAAATTTTCACTCCCATCCAACCTATCACCACCACATTTATATCTAAGCTTTCTAAGCTCACTAACTAGGCCTACAAGCTAAGCCCATTATAATCTATTTATTCCTACAAGCCTACTATTTTAATTTATAAAATCCACCTAGCTATTACTAAGCCCAACTAGGGATATTAGGAATTATTAGCTAATCATTGGCTTATCTAGTAGGCCTAGTTGGTGGGCTAACTAAAGCTTGAATATTAATAAATAGTCAGTAGGTTGCATACTAGCGTAAAGTTTAATCCCATATTGGATAGGAGATTGAGTTGAAAGTGCCTTATATGGAATTGTCAATGATC
Organism: Hemerocallis citrina; assembly: GCA_017893485.1. NCBI lineage: Eukaryota > Viridiplantae > Streptophyta > Magnoliopsida > Asparagales > Asphodelaceae > Hemerocallis > Hemerocallis citrina. Next base: position 292,600,308 of record CM030360.1, read on the forward strand.
CCAAATTGCCTTTCAATCAACTAGTCTTTTTGGGTGAGACTTTAGCCTTGTGACAGGGCCGTGGCAACACCGGGTCGTGACTATAGGAACGACTCGGGGTTCCTAGTACAGTATGTGTGCAAACCCGGGGCATTACAAAGTGTCATATCTTTGACGTGACACGGCTCTCAAATAGAAGTCTCCACTCTTCCTGGCTTTTTGAGTATAGCTAAATACCTTGAAGCTTGCCATATGTCGATAGGATTGCCTAGAATATTTAGTAAATTTTAGGGTGTTTAGTTGTCAGGTGAAACAGTTCAAAGTTTTGTTACCTATTGGTAATTTTACCGGAATTTTAGGGTATTTCTTTTTTCTGTAAATCACCCTATATATAAAAGATAAATGCGCTCTTCATTTGGTGAATTCTAGCTCCATTAACTAACTAGAAATGATTATTATTATAGGATTTTCAAGAATATGCGGTGTGTTTAGATGATTGATCGTCTCAAGGCCTTTTTCTCTGTATAAATTTGCTTAGGCCATCGCCTTTGTCACATTGACAATTATCATGTCCTTTTGAACTGTCTCAGTTTGCATTCGTGTAGATTTACCCATAATCCTCCTAGCTCCATTAACTATCGTTTCACTTTGTGCAATACTATTTCCAAATTCTTGTGTGTGTACTCATTCCACATCTTCTTTGAAGAGGAAAGATAGTTTACTTGTTTACAAATCTAGTTATTTCATATGTAGACATTTATTTGTTTACTAATCTAGGTATAGTCATATTTGCCCCCGAACAATGCTCTAACCATATTTTAGTTGCCTCTAACTGTAACCCAAATTGAGAATATTCTGTCAAATTTAACAGAATCTATCTGACTTTGCCATTATGTTCTTTATTTTTCAGCTACCACCAGAGAAATAGAGGGGCAAATATGAAACTTAATCTGAATTATTAGGGGCAAATATGAATGTACACATATGTAGGCGATAAATATGAGATCCAAACATTTGTTTAGGGTATATATGTTAAAACCCTTGATTATGATATTTTGCTGGACAATGATGTCACTTTTGGCTTTCTTGGCAGTCTGACTTAGGGAAACCCTTCTTTTCTAGAATAGTCGATGCATCTATGTTCAAGGGCGGACCTAGGATTGATCATAAAGAGGTGCCAACTCTTTAGGAGTTTCCAATTTTTGTTCTATATTTTCTATATCTATTAGAAGTTTTTTCTTCTTTATACTTTCTATATATGTATACTCAATACTGTTATTCTTCATAAGCTAGCTTCATATGTCTTCATTTTCTGATTCAACCTAAGTCTTCAGTTAGTCTTTTAGATTGGAATGGCTTAAGCAATATTATCTTGGTCTGTTGGTTGTATTGATCTTTTGAAGGGTTTAGGTGAAGCTCGAAGAATTGATCAAGCATTTCAAATTCTTGAATCAGTGGAACAAGGAACTGCAGCTGGAAGACCGAAGTTGACACCTCAACTCATCTATGGCCTATTAAATGCTCTGCTCGAGGCTGGTAAATTCTATTTCTTATTCTATATATTTTAGTTATTTGAAATTTTCATCGATATTTTTTTCAGAGGCATATGTATCTATTCTTTTTGAAATTCTGGAGACACATACACCCCTACCTTCCTACATACTTGAGCTGGTGTTTTTTCGAAATTTTGAAAGTACTATTAAAATAATATTGATTTTAAAAAAAGATAACATTAAAAATGAATAATTTTCCATCCAAATTAAAAATCCTCACCAGTAGATGTTATCTATATGCAGTGGCGGAGGCAGATGCAAGCCTGGGGGACAAATGGGACCCCAGAAAATTTGCAAAATCCCCCTTCTTATACCTAATTTTCTAATTTGCCCCCCTAATTAAATAATTTTTGGGACCCCCAAACATAACCTGTCCAAGCTCAAGTCCAAGAGTCCAAATAAAAAACACATTTAGTCCAAATTTTTGGTTATAAATTTATGGGTTTTATGAATATATGTGATCCAATTATTTTGGAATTTTTTTGGCAACACTGATGATGAATGCTGAAAAGAATGGGACCCCCATTTTGAATAGTCTGGCTTCGCCACTGTCTATATGATGAAAAATATGCCGCAACAAAATTGTAGAAAGTTTGTTTGATAAGTTTTACCACTCCATCAAGGGATAATTTGACGTTTTATGAATAGTATAATATTGCATACTGTTTGATCACTAGATGGATGGGCAAAACTCATAGGATAAGATTTATATCACATCCAACATTGTGGATTTTCATCGTAGATGATCAATTTCATCATGAAGAGTATCTGTATTTGGATACTTTGGGAAGGCTTCCTCCTTGGCTGTTGGCCGACATATGCCTTAAGAGTCAGATAACATTCCTTGTAGCAAATTTACAATCTTTCTCCTTCGTCTAGACTGTTTTAATTAGTCGTGGAGAGTTTGGAGGTTGCAAAGTGGTTTTTCGAGAACTATTGTAAACCCTCTCTTAACATAGTTTTGGACTTTTGACGTTAGAGAGGGTTGGCGTTAGGTTGGGAACCGGTCATAAAACTGTCAAATCTTCTAGGAGACTTGACTCCTTAACTAACCCCATTAATGGGATAAGGCTATGATGTTGATCATGATATGCATACATATATGAGAAAAAGGATCCTAGAGTGACACTCTACAAAACTTCCTAGAGTGTTAGTCATTTAACATGCATTTCTCCTCCCAAATGCATGATCCATGTCATTCAATGTGATCTACATTCATAAAACATATGAGGATGTAAAATCATGATGTTTGAACATGTTCTACCCATGTATCAAGTCGTCACATTTCTTTATTGCCGAAAATCGTTCATTTTGCAAGTGTGTGATGGATGAGTGGAACATATTGAAACTTAGTGATTTTAGATTCTGATATATTTCTTGACATGTACATCACTGTGGATGATGCAGATCATCCATTAGGAAGGAGGAATGCATATGTCAAATGAGTGACACTCTAGAATCCTTTTTCTATATATATATATATATATATATAGGGTAAAAGGGATATGAGCAACTTGCTCATTTAGTAAATGAGCAATTGATTATGTGGCATGCATGTGATACATTGGACAACTAACTCTTTTAAGACTTTTCCACTCACATGTATGCCACATCATCAATTGCTTATTTACTAAATGAGCAAGTTGCTCATACCCCTTTTTCCCATATATATATATATATATATACATACATATGAGTTGGACTACATAGTTCACATTAGATGCAAAAAGTAGTAGTTAACACATTCACCTAGGCCCACTATGTATTATATTCACTACATACTTTTCACATTTTGAAAATTTGACCGGCTCCTTTCTTTAAGCAAATAAAAGGTGTACGATGTGTTAATTACTACTTTTTAGAGTTAATGTAAACTATGTAGCCCAACTCTCTCTCTCTCTCTCTCTCTCTCTCTCCATATATATATATATATATATATATATATATATATATATATATATATATATATATATATATATATATGGGCTTATCATATGAACCCCGGTCTCTCCCCTTATTTTAAGACCTCATGTGTGAGCTTATTGATACGAGCCTCCAATGGAATAATCTGGACCGTTCATCTTATTCTACATGCCTAAGATAGCACATGGATGAGAAATCTAGTTACTTGTCTTTCATTTAAAAAATAATGAATTTCCAGCCATACAATTTTATAACGTTGTAAACATAGACAAATGAACTTCAATAACTTGATTTTACACATTTAGGCTATCTTAGGCATGTAGAACATGATGAGCGGTTTGGATATTCTTATGTGTTGTTCGTATCAATGGACAAGTCCCAAACTAATAGGAGCGGCCGCATGCCACATGCAGGGCCGGCCCTACCCTAGAGGCAGGTAAGGCGTCCGCCTTAGGCCCCCGGAGATTTCGCGATTTTAGGGGCCCCCAAATTTGAACTTCCCTTGTAAATATAGGCACGTATTTTGCGCGTAAAATTTTTTTTGTTATTAGGGACCCCCAAAATAATAATTTGATCCTTTAAAAATTTTTTAAAAAATTATTTGGGTTTATGTTGGAAGGCTTGATTGAATTTGAGGTTTTAAATTTGGGTGATGTAAAACATTTAAATGGATATAAAACCCGAAACCCACATTCAATTTAAAAACCCACATTCATTTACATTTACAACCTGAACCTGATTACCCAAATCCTCTTTTAACCCGAAACCCAACCCGTTCCTTCTTTTCCCTAAAATCCCAACCCGAAAGCCCCACTCCCACCTGTTTCTTCTTTTCCCCAAAATCCTAACCCTAAGTCCCGAACGAAACGTCGAAACCCTAACAGCCAACGTTCTCGTCGTCGTCCTCTGGTTCTCGTCGTCGTCCTCTAGTTCTCGTCCCGGCCCTGTATACTTTGTATATATGTTTGATGCTTATGAGTAAACTTGTTATTCAATGATATATATTTTGCATATTTTGCTTTGAACAATGTGCAAAAAATTTTAAACATGTTTTTTTTTTAATGTATGGGGGCGGGGGGCCCATTTCGGAAGTTTGCCTCGGGCCCCCGGGAACTCAGGGCCGGCCCTGGCCACATGATCAGCCCCCGATATATATATCATGTTGCTTTCTACTTCGTTTTTTTTTGGTCAATGGGGCTTTGACTGCTTTCTACTTTGTTGGTTACAACTTTGTTTAGTCATCAAAACAATCAATTCGATGTTTATAATGAGAACTATACTGCATACTATCCAGGTCTTTATTTTTTTCAGTTAATATATTCTGAGCATCTCCACATAACAATTGTTTTCAACATGTGTTACTTAATTAAGGTTGCCTCCCTCTTTACGTGCTTACGTGTGGAAATACCATTATATCGAGCAGATTTTTCTTCAAACTACAAATTTTCCAAAAAATGAATTCCTAAAATATGTCCCTCCTAATTACTTGTTCAGGTTTAGAATGGAGTTTGGTTAGTAGGCCCCAGTGACACATAGAAGTATTTTGAAAGGCAGTGAACTGGACTTTTTTGAAACTTGGCACAATTTATGCCAAATGGTACCAAACATACATCAAATAGTGGCAAGGCCGCAAGATATAAAGGCCTAAAGTTGATTTCATTATTAGGATATAAAGGTAACCTTTTTTCTTTTCTTTTTTTAAGGCCATGCATTTAGAACATGCATAATTAGTAAAATATGTGACTCATACCACAGAACATCTATTTAAATATTTTATATCCATGCTTTAAATGTGTTTTATCCTAATATGTACCAATTAAAATGCAGGAGATATGCGTCGTGCCAATGGTCTTGTTGCACGTTATCGACTTGTTCTTCATAAAGATTGTCACTCAGTCTTACTGTACAACTTGTTAATGAAGGTCATTTTTAATTCCACTATCATACAGTTTACTATGTTATACTCTCTAGCCTCCCATACTAGTCTTAAATTTTGTTGTGCTTAAAAGCATCCCTACATTTTATTGCAATCTTCTGTTTTGTTCATCAATTTAGATCTGTACCAGGTAATTGTATTACTAAGTTGATTTTGCCTCATTATGAGTGTAAATGGAGTTAGTAATACTATATTTTTCTGCGCGTGCAAATGCACATGTTTTTTCTTCTTCATAATGATGCACATTAAGAACCTCATCTTTAGGCCCTGAATGCTAAATAATCATCATCGATTTCTAACATTGTGTAAAATTGGTATCTCATATACAAGGTAGCGGTAACATGAAAGAATACTACAATCAATTATGGATATAAAGGATACTTCAAAGGAAAGTGAGTTTGTTATAACCTAATGTAAATAATTAAACCAGTGAAGCTATTTTTATAAAAAGTTATAATTTATTGAAGGCTTACGCGGCCCCCAAAAAGAAGGAAAGAATATTAAATGGCTGCTGGAGCAACTGAACCTAGGTTATCAAACTTCAGTTGCAAAGATGAAACAAGTCTTAGTTCCATACCAGCTTTCACATGCGGGCAGACATTATTCTAATAGTTTCTCTATATATCCTGATCTTTCTTTCAGGGGTATACAAACACCGAGTTTCCTCTCGGTGCGTTAACTGTTCAGGATGAAATATTGCGACAGGGTTTGAAGCCTGATAAAGTCACATACAACACTCTCATCTTTGCATGCGTGAAATCTGGAAGAACTGACACAGCAATTCAGTTGCTTGCTGAAATGAAGGTGTCGTGCAAGTGTTTGGAAGGCCAGTTTAAAAATATAAATATTTATTATCTGCATAGATTTCAGAATGATTGACTAAAAAAAAAGAAATTTCATCTTCCAGGAAGAAGCTTTGAAGACCAACTGTAATGATTTAGTTCCTGATGCTGTCACTTACACCACTTTACTTAAGGTAAAGTATACTTGAGCTGCATGCATTCACATTAACACCATTCCTTTTATCTTTCTGTTAATATGTATATGTTTGTTGGTTGGCTTGCTTTATGTCAAAGATGAATAAATTCTCAAATTCTATTATATTTACTTCTAGTGAACTTTTTCTTAAATAGGAGTCTCGAGGTTAGCTCATTGGCTGCACAATCTTAAATACCTTGATAAGGTTTCTAACTAATATGATAATCCGATCAAAATCTGATTTCATATTGTTTTTTGACCAATATGAATGTCTGCTATTCATCTGATAAATCAAGAATAGGGATACAAATGTTATACCATATGGAATAATCAAGGTTCAAAATCTCTTCACTGAAAACGGTATCGGTATGCCAAAACTTTTTGTATCAGGATCTGGCTTATCGGTTGGTGTACGGGATTTTGGTATAGATCATATTTATATATTTTATTTTATTAATTAAATTATTTTAGTTAATTTTAAAAATTAATTCGATTAATTATGTTTCAAAAAATTTAATATTTAACTTAAATGATTGCACGTATTTTGCACTTTTAATGTGTATTACTATAACTTAAGGAGATGCCAAGTTAACCTCATTCAAATGTGTGCAAAACCAACTTGCATGTACATTATACAAAATGTGTGTGAGACCATCTCATTTCATATACTGTGCTATGTTGTGAATGTAAAGAAAAATGAATAGATTTCTTGCAACGAAAGCTTGTGGTGACGACTATCTTGCATAAGGTTTAGGTTAAGTTCTACTTTTCTTTTTTTAATTGATTCCTTATTTTCCTCTTTTTTCTTTTCATTTATCCTCTTTCAAATTTGTTGGATCGATCGTCATGGGGATGGACCAGACTGAATTACCAGATCGATAGTTCATGTCAGCAGTGTTGCGCCCTGACATCCATATACAGGAAACTCGTGGCACAACCCAAGATCATTGCTCCAAATGAGTACACAACACAGGAAAGAAATCACAAAAAATTTAAAACTTACATTGTACAAGGAAAACTATAATCTCCACTTGGATGTTCCACAACCCAAAACTCTTTTGCTCCCACGATCGGTCCTACAAACCAACTGTGGGCACGTCAGTTGAATACAACTGACGCAAAACGGATAAAAACCGCCATTTCCCAAATCCTCAACAAATAGCATTAATGCAGAAAAAAATGTGGAAATCATACAATAGGAGTGTCGGTGTATGTTATGACCTAGGATCTAATGCACGACTCAATGCACACCATGCTCTTATTCTAATGCATACTTGACTTGGAAGCATATGTATCCCATACTATATATTTTCCAGTCAAGCTTGAGCGTTCTTCTGATCATAGGGTTCATTCTCTCGCAATGTAAACCTACTCTTGTACTTTTTTCTGTACATTTATTTAGTGACTAGTAAAGCTGCAGTATATACGGTCTATTCTGCTTACTGCATCGGATCGGTGGTCTTTCTCCACTTCCGAAGGTTGGTGATCACTCCGATCGATCGGAATCGGTGGTCTCTCCCCACTCTGCCTGGCCGGTGGTCTCTTTCCACTCCTGATAGGCTGGTGATCATTCAGCTCAGTTGCAGTCCTGTCGAAATCAGTGGTCTTTTCTACACCCGGTCTGATGAGGATATCTATTCTGTTTAGTTTAGTATTTTATTTCAGTACCATATTTGTTTCTGGCAATTATAGCCATATGTAATCTTTCTTTTATGCATTAGAATATTTTTGAGATTTTAAAATATTTTGAGATTTTGTATCAAGATTTGTTTTGAGCCTATTTATAGGCCTTGAGATTAATGAGAAAGTATGCTATTCTTGATTAAAAAAATTATTGTGTTGAGTTTTGCTTTTCATCTCTCCTTTGTATGATACAATTGAGATCCAACTTATTAGGGTTTGTGATAAATCCTAATAAAATTTTAGGGTTTGTGATAAACTCTAAAACTACCCCAAATCCCCAAATCAATTAAATCAAAACCCTAATCCTTCTTCTTCCTCCTCCAACTCCCGACCAACCCACTCCTCTTCACCTTCTTCGACCACCACCGCCGTCAAACTGCTCGCCCCTCGCCCTCTCCGTCGTCCTTCCCTACCCCGTCTCTCACTTTTGTCTTCCCGTCCACCCCCGTCAACCCAACCCCGCGCCGCCATCACCTTCGTCGCCCCCATCTCCCCTTTCCATCGCCACCGCAACCTCCACCGCCCCTATTTTTGCGACCTCGTGTAGCACTCACCCACGCCAGCACAACCCAACGCCCTCATCCTTTTCAGGTCTATTTTTAGACGGTCCCCATCGACCGCCGCCGCCACCTCTCTTGGTTGCTGCCATTACTCTTGGCTGTTGCTTCCGCTATTGTTGCTGATCGTTGTGCTCTTCGTGTTCAACCTGAGATCCACGCTGGGTTCTTTGAACCATCGGTATACTCTTTCCAATTCTCAAATATTTGTATTATACTACTTTATCATCTCTATTATATTGTTCAATTTAACTGTCGACCACAAATATTGAGATTGAGCGTTCCACCTACTTGATTAGAGTACAAATCAATATTGAATCTTTTACTTGCTAAGACACTTAGGGATTTATGATGAGGACATCTTTCCTATTTAGTTTATTTCAGTACCTTTTTATTTCTGGCAATTATAGCTATATGTAATCTTTTTGTAATTTTTAGATTTTGAGAATATTTTGGAGATGTGTTTCAAGATGTAATTGAGCCTATTTAAAGACCTTGAGATTAATGAGAAAGTATGCCACTATTGATTAAAAAAATATGTGTTGAGTCTTGCTCTTCCTCCTTCTCTTTTGTGTGATACAATTGAGATCTACATTAGGGTTTGTGATAAATCCTAATCAAATTTTAGGGTTTGTGATAAACTCTAAAATCTACCCCAATTAAAAAAATTCCCAAATACAAATTCCTAACATTAATTTCCCCTAATCCCAAATAACCAAACCCTAATCATACTCCCCCACATACCCAGCCGCCACCATTCCCTTCTTCTTCTCCCGTCCTTCTTCATATCCCGATCCCCACAAAGAAGTCAACCCATCGTCTTCCTTCCCAAACCCTACTCCCTTCCCGCCATCGCTCAGCAGTCCCCTTCCCCACCGCTCAATTCCACCACACCACACCCCGATCAACAAAAAAACCCGTCAAATCCCCCTACCCTTCTTCCTCATCTGTCGAACCCGAACCCAACCCCAAGACCGCTACCTCATCTCCACCTCGTCGACTGTCCTTTCCCTCACCCTCGTCGGCCACCCCTTTCACTTCCACCACCAACCAACTCACCCCAAATCACCCACCTCCACGTGGCCAGCAGACCCCCTTCGTCGTCTGCCCCTTTGCCTCGTCGCCAGTCAACCGCCAGCGGCAGCACAGCACTCTCACCGGTCCGATTGCATCCCAACAGTCACCAGCCACTCTAGCAGCAGCCGCCTCGATTGTTGCAATTGTTCTTCGCATTTGGTATACTCTTTCCACTATTAATATTTGTGTTTTACTGCCCTATTATCTAGTATATTATCTAATTTGCCTGTCGACCACAAAATAACTGAGATTGAGTGATCCACATGCTAGAGTAGAGTACGAATCAGTATTGAACTTCTTACTTGCTAAAACACGTAGGGATTTAATTGATTGTAAGGTTGATTTATTAATTGGAACTGTTACACTTATTCAATTCTTGAAAACCCATCGAACCTGTTAATTGTTACAAATTTCCAACTTAGATCCGCACTTTCATGTTGGTAAAATTAACCCATTAAAATTCTTGAAAACTTTCTATTTTAGGGTTGGTTTTACATCAATTTAATTATTGATTGTTAGAATTGAATTATTAATTGAGATTGTTAAACGTGATTCAGTTCTTGAAAATCCATCAAATCGATTAACTGTTTAAAATTTCTAACTTTGATCCGCACTATATGTTGGTAAAATTAATCCATTAAGAATCTTGGAAATTCTCTATTTAGGGTTAGTTTTACATCATTTTGGTATCAGAGCAAAGGTTCTTAGAACCCTAGTTCTTGCATCATTTAGGCATCCTTTTGCATTCATTTAGAATCGTTTAGAGTCTTATTTCATTTTTATTTATTTATTTATTTTTATTTTTTCTGTCGTTCTTTTAGATCACTTCATATTTTAATTCATAAAAAAAGTACACACACGACCCTTAGTTTTCTCCTTTTGGTGAATGCGTCTTCGCAACACCATCACAGATCCTGACGAGCCTTTCTTATCCCTTCCCAATCACCCAATTATGAATCCTAGACCTTCTCGACCTGAAATGGACAACTCTGATATTTCTGCTACCCTAGCTGCCATTCAAGCAACTATTTCCAATATCAATCAGAGGCTTGAGAAAGTAGAATTAAATCAAACTGTTGCCCCTGAGCTTCATGCTAATCGTCAGATCCCACAAGGGAATGTTCGTGATGATCGACGTCAAGAACGTGACCCTGACGAACAATATAAGAAGAACGTTAAGGTTGACGTTCCCCATTTTGAAGGCCACATGGAACCCCAAGCTTATCTTGATTGGATTCGTGCGATGGACCACTACTTTGTGTGGTTTGACATGAGCGAAGCCCTGAAAGTTAAATTTGCTACTATGAAATTGACGGGTAAAGCTCAACAACACTGGACCAATCTTGAACATGTCCGCAGAGGCCGAGGTCTGGCACCCATAGTCACTTGGGAAGCCATGAAAGAAAAGCTCACTGAGAGATATGTACCGTTATCGTTCCACACCCGATTGCTAGATTCGTGAAACCAACTTTATCAAGGAAGTAAATCCACACAAGAATATATCGATAAATTTGATGACTTCCTTATTCGGTGCAATGCTTTAGGTAAAAAGAGTGAAGAACAAACTCTCTCTAGGTTCAGGGCTGGATTACGAGCCGATCTGAGCAACGAGCTAATTCATAGAAATGTGGACTCTTTAGCGGCAGTTTATACTCTTGTGCTCGATATGGATTCCCTTAAAGCAAGTTCTCATTACAAGTCCAGCGATTCGATGGATCATTCCTCCAGAATGAATCCCCTTGATCCCTTTAGACCTGAGCACTCATCTCCTCAGTACCCTAACAAGTCATACCCAAACAAACATACTTCAAATTCCTATCCACTTAGAAATCAGTTCGGGTCGGGTTGCAGGTTGAGAAAAGTGGATCTGGGCGGGTTGGTTAAACCGATCAAGGTCCTGTACTGATTTTATATGTATATATGCATATATACTATTATACTAATAAACCTAATTAAACCTATCATGATCCACAACCCGCAATCCACTATTGGTTCTAAATGGGTATGGATGAAACTAGATCTGATATCCTGTTTAGTTAATAACGAATCTAAACATAAATATCGGGATTCATAGCGTTACGATCTTTTTTGTTTCCACTTTTTTTCCCCATCATTGTCAAGTACTCAAAAAAAAAAAATCAGTCTTAGTCCTTAACCCTAGCACCTGCATCAAATGTCTATACCAGTATTTAAAATTAAATTTTGTGCTATTATATTTTTTTATTAACAAATGAATAAAATGACAGATAAACAAATTTAAAAAGGTAAATAAATTCTGTTCAGCAGGAGGTCAATCGAAGATGAGGCATATTGTTGTTGCCCTAAGGGGAGTAGTTGGTTGCCCTTCGTGCAGAGCTTTGTTCAAAAGATGTGCTCCTTAGTGGTACAACCCCTCAATCAAGCCACTATTGCCTCTAGTAACAAACAAAAGGACAATCAAAAGACCCAGTCGTACTCCTTGGGATGCTCAACAATATTGACAGGAAGAAGATGAGAGTGGAGAGAGTTTTACTAGCATGTTACTTTCCTTGTGTATATATTTGACTTTGGAGCTCCCCAATTTATAAGGATCACAAGAAGAATCCAGATGAAATCAACTTAAGAAGGCATCTTTTAATTTTTTCCCGTAGGTGCATTCTGAATGAGTGCAACAGGCTATTGCATTTTTCTTTTCTAATTCGTCACACCTTTAGAACATGCTTTGCTTTCAGCATAAGAGCCTCCCTGCACTATGGCTGAGAGATGAGTTTCCAGCTAAGTTTAGCAAAAAGGCTGAGATTAGTTTAGTGCGGGTCACTGAAGCCCGCTCATTTCGTTAGCATTTTCATTGTGTCCCAAAACATGAGGAAGCAATGTGAGTAAAATATGTTACTCCCCTGATATAAAAGCCTCATGCATTCCCAGTGTTTTCAGTGGTTTGCATCATCAGGATGCTTAAACACATGATATGAGGATGGAAGCATTAGACGGTCTGGTCAAAATTTCTTGCCCTGCATGCAAAAAATATTTGACTTTGGATCTCTTAATTTTTGATCAACTTTCGTAAGTGGATTAAGGTCTTAGATAACATCCCAGGACAGTTGTAAGACAGCAGTATTTGTTTCTTTGAGTACTTGTTTTCCCATGTATTCCTTGTTATGTAACTGATGCAAGAAATGTATGCTTGCAGGGTCTGGGAAATGAAAATGATCTGCTAACAGTTCAGAAAATCATAGTGGAAATGAAATCACAGCCTAACCTATCTATTGATCGAATTGCATATACCGCGATGGTTGATGCTTTTCTTGCTTGTGGCTCCACTTGGGGTAACATTTTTGTCTTCCCTTTTTTTTCTCCTTTCCTTTGTTTTCCCTTTTTTCTGAGTGATGATTTTGATTTTGTTTTGAATAATGAAATAAATAGTCAAATTAAATGTGTTTCTATATAAGAAGTTCAATTTACTGAGTTACATTATTTTTTACATTTTCGTTGTAGGAGCACTTTGCATTTTTGGTGAGATTATAAAGCAATCAAGCATAGATAAAAATCTGAGGCCAAAACCTCATCTTTTTTTATCTATGATGCGGATATTTGCTTTTAGAGGGGATTTTGATATGGTCAAAAGGTTGCATGAACACATGTGGTCTGATTCCGTTGGGTCAATTTCTCCCTCAGCAAAACTTGAGGCTGATGAGCTTCTCATGGAAGCTGCACTAAACAGTGACCAGGTAGAACTCTTCTCTGACCTAGATAGATGTGGTATTGATTTTTTTTTAATACCACCATCAGGTTTGGGCTTTGCCCCAGGTTTTCTTCATGGGAAAGTTTTAGTTGGGGTGAGCATTTTGTGCTTAAATTTAATAAAATATTATTTTCCCTCTCTAATTGATTTAAAAAGATCGAAATCTAATTTGAAATAAGTTATTTTATCTTATTCTCTACATATATGGAAACATATAATGGACTATCTTTATATTAAGTAAAGTGAACAAATATACTAGGATTAGTTGGGATTTTCAGGCAGGTTTGGTTATGGCTCGGGTTTCGGGTTTTGTGGGTTCTGGTTGGCAGGGCTTTGGGAGAGTGGTAATCAAACTCGATTAAGTTTTGGAGGGTTTAAACCTTCAAAAAATTATTTCTTCCCAGCCTGGTTTGGGTTGAACTTGTTTCGTGTTTTATTCAAGAACTGATTGGAGGCTAGATTCACTACCTGATACCCTGAAAACGATTGATGAACTCTAAACATTCCATAAGTAATGATATCAATTGTTCCACATGTTAACTACATGGTGAGCATTATAAGTTCTACTGATATTTGATATCTACATCCATTATTCTATTTATTTTTAATTTTATAATTAAGAGTCTCTTACAAAATTACTTTTTTTTTGATAATAATTGGATAGAGTCAAACGACTCCAGCCTCGAAATAATATATATAAAGTAACAACAGAGTAGCTTACAATACGAATGATTACAAGGAGTAATACATATAAGCATGGAAGGGAAAAAACAGAAAAAACAGCGATCGCATATGGCAGATAAGATGGCTGCCAATAACTCAAAACGACGAGGTAGGACAAAATTATCTTTCTTAGGAAAAGGTATCAGCATAACACCTTGTACTTTCTAAGAACTTAAAAAATTAACACATTATAGTTATTGTAGTTATTGCAAAGTTGTAATTTTCTTCTTAAACTCTAACTGAGTTGACATTTCATGAAAGTTGAATGAATTTTTAAAATGTTCTGAGTTCAAATAATTCTTAGAGCATCCACAGTCGTTTGCTATAATTCCCACTTTCTCAAATTATAGCAAACGAATAGAAAAGCAGCGCTGCAGTCGTTTCTCATTCTCCCATATTTTGGCAAAGCTTCTATTTCCATTTCTCAAATATGAGAAACGAACTGAGCTTTCTCAAATTATAAAGGACGGGGTATGATACCCCGTCTCTTCGATATAATTATTTTTTAATCGTATCAAACGGACGATCATATACCGTCCCAATAATTCTTGATTTTTTTTTTAAAAAAGAGAACGGACGGGGAATGATACCCCGGACGGGGTATCAAACCCCGTCCCACAATCTGACCATATTTTTTTTTTTTAAAAATCCCCTCAGACGGGGATAGATACCCCGTCCGGGGTATCATTCCCCGTCCGGGAGTTACTTTTAAATTTTTTTTTTATTGTTTTTTTTTATTCCTAATTTGCCCTTCATCAACCCAGCATGTTGCTTTTGGCCATTGGGTATTGGGTATTAAAGTCATTGGGTATTAAAGTCTTCTCACACTAAGTATTTATTCACCCAGAACAATTGCTTTTGGCCTGATTTCATGGACGGGGTATGATACCCCGTCCGATGCTTTGGACCTTTTTTTTTTTTTTTTTTTGAGAGAGACGGGGAATATTCCCCGTCCTACGCTTATTTAAAATATAAAAAAGAGGGACGGTAAATCATATCCCGTCTCTAACGAATATGAGAAAAATATAGCAAAGCACAACTGCACGACCTTCGTCCATTTGCTATTACTGTAGCTGCCATTTTATAAGAAATGAGAAAAACGACTGTGGATGCTCTTATACAGACAAAATATAACTAGTATCTGTTTAAATTCTCTTTAGAAGTTTGTGAGATAAGATTGCTTTCTCTTTCCTCTCACTTATTCCGATTTTTGAACTTGATACACCCCCATTAATCAGATCACACTAGGGGTGTCTTTGGTTCCTTGCAAGTGCAAGTGCAAATATTAATATAAATTACTTCTCATAATTGCATCCAATCACTTCTTCATTTAAAAAAAAAAATCAAATATCATTTTCTTCTAAAATTAACATTATTTGTGTGAATGACCCTACCAATAGACCAAAACTCCGAAGTTGTGGTAAGGGTGAGGGCTTTAATATTTATATTCTAACACGCCCCGGCAGGTTGAGGGCCATCTTTGTGGGCCAAGACCTGGACTATACACAGTGGTATTTTTTTTTAAACCACATATAAATTGCGCAGCCGGTGGGATTTGAACTTGGGTGGCTCTGATACCACCATGTGAAATACCCTACCAATAGACCAAAACTCCAAAGTTGTGGTAAGGGTGAGGACTTTAATATTTATATTTTAACAATTTGAATCCAAAAGTTTGGAGGTAATATAACTTGATTCAAATACTATTTTCCTCCAAAATTAACATATAGAATTTGGAGGGAAATTGTACTTGAATCAAAAAGTTCGGAGGTAATGATTGAATGCAATTATTAGATGTGATGTTATATTACCTCCAATATTTTTGATTCAAATACCATTTTTCTCCAAAATTAACGTATAGAATCTGGTGAGAATTGGTATTTGAATCAAAAAGTTTGGGGCAATGATTAAATGTAATCATGGGATATGGTTTTATATCAATATTTGCACTTGCACTTGCAACACCCACTTGCACAAAACCAAACACATCCTAACTCTTTGCTGGGTGATAGTTTTATTTTTAGGATATTTCTACATATAAGAGATATTTATCTAAGAACATCTTGAGAACTAGTTTATTGTTAATTTGTTAAATAAGAATTACAAGATGTAAGCTGCATTCAAACCCTAGAACTTCAATGAAGTTAGCATGGTACACTGATAGAGTTTTACTTTTTTCTTTAACAATTGTATTTTATTCTTTGGTGCTATTTGTTAACTTGAATTTTTTGATTACATCCGCAGATTGGTGTTGCTCGACAAATACTTACTACCATTATTGAAAAGGGCGGACAGTTCTCTTTCACAGGCAGAGGAGGCATGGTATTCAACTAATTTATTTTAGTAATTCAAATTTTGGATAATTTGGTAGTCTACTATTGAATTGGTTACTCTTCACATTTTGTCCCATCAGGCCATCAATAACTTATGAATTGAAATAGATTATTCATTCTCATTTGTTGGTAAGAAAGTTCTTTATTCAGTTCATTTTTCTGCAGGTTGCTGTCCGGTTAGAAGCCTTAGCTAGTAATAGTAGTTCGTTGTTTAGTCCTCATATCCTTGCCCAGGTGTGTCCCTCATGCAGTTCTTTGCTAGTGACTTCACTATGGTCTTAACATATGCATTTTTAATTTATTTTTCTTTCTAACTCTCTAGCTTTCGTTGGACGATCCAATCGAGAAGTATATGACACCATTTGAAGAAGCTGAACCATTGCCTACTAACTTGTCCTTGAAGAAAGTCGTGACACGCTTCCTTAAGGATTCTGCCATTCCTGTTGTTGATGACTGGGGTAGCTGCATTGGAATCGTTCACCGGAGCGACTTTAATGAGGTAATCTTCACGTACTGTTTGGAGATTTTTATTAGTTAGCTATTATCATATTCTCTCTCTTTCTATAGAAGTTGAGTATTAGGATGACTTCGTGGAAAGTTAGAAACGAGTTACATTAGATCTTTAAGATACTGAAGAAGATATTTATTTTCACTAATTTGTATAGAATCTGCAAGAATTGGATTAATTAAACGTACATGCAAACAGGTATTTTGAAAAGTATATATGCATAAAGAATGTAAGTAACGCTTTTACAGCAAAAAACATTTTTAAATATTAAATTTTAATTTCTTTACTTGTTTGATTACAACTAGGGGATGAGTGCATAATTCTTGACTATATATATATATATATATATATATATATATTTGATAAAAGATGACCCAGTCATCGTTTCATTAATGCATAATTAAAGAAACAAAGTAGGACTACATACATAAGCCGAAGCTACAACACCTATCCGATAGACGACACAAAACAAAGCAACAACATCAAATCTAACAAACGAGGAAAGTAAGATACAACCGACATGCAGGCCAGCACTACCAAAACACAACATAAAACTACTGAGCCTCGACGAGATAGGCCTAATGGTACCGCCGAAGTACCAACGAGTCCACCAACCCGCTCCTACTCCTCTTCCATCCGTAGACGTTTCATGGCTCCTCTGTTACCTGTCCATTCATGTGTTAGAGACAGAATTTTGTACATCAACCCCAAATAAGTATATTTTAAATTCTTAAAGCATAAGTCATTCCGGCATAGCCAAATACTCCACATAGTTGCTACGGCTATAATACCCCACTTCTCTCTCTCTTTCTGACAAGGTAACTCTACCCAGTATCTACCCCAGACCTCAGCACTGGACCTAGGACGCTGAACCCTCCCAAAACGGCGACTTATATTCTCCCATGCTAACTTAGCCTTATTACACTCGAACAAAAGATGATTAATATCTTCGTCATGACACTCGCATTCCCCGCATAATACGTTAATTTCGATCTTCCTTTTCTGCAGATTAATCTTTGTTAGGATCGCGTCGTTCATAACTACCATGCAAAAATTTTAACTCTCAAAGGAACGGACAACTTCCATATGATCTTCGCGTCCTTACAACGCAGCCCGCCATCATTAAGTTGCTTATACATCGAGGAAACCGTGAACTCCCCCGAGCTCCCCATATCCACTGTCTGCTATCAGCCTCGTTACTGTTATTACTTCCTACCTCTGAGATGAACTTATTAAGATTAGTAAACTCTATCCGAGCACTTTGCGGGACTTGACCTTTAACGATCAACTTTAATCTGTTGTTGCACCAAACATCTGCCACTAGTGTATCGGTGTTAATAGTAAACTCAGCTGCTGCAGGGAAAAGGTTCATCAGGCTAATGTCCCCGCACCACCTGTCTTTCCAGAATCTAGTGTCCTTCCCATTCCCGATCGAAGATCTCGTTTGCGCATGGAACAACAAACCGACCTTAGCTACTCCTTTCCATAGAGCCGAATATTTCCCAGTAACGAACTTGCCCCCAAAACGGAACATTTTCCTCCCTCTATACTGAGCAAATGAATTGCACCACCAAAGATTGCATCTCCTCCTCATCTTCCACCACCACTTACAAAGTAGAGCCTTATTCATGTCCTTCAAGTTGAGAATCCCGAGGCCCCCAAATTCTTTTCTTTTACACACTCTACCCCATTTTACCAGTGGCAATCCTTTGTTCGACTCGTCCGCTCCTTTCCATAAAAACCTTCTTCTACTTTTATCTATTGTCTTGATCACCCACTGCGGTATCTCGTAAATCGACATAAGATATGTCGGCAAACTACTAAGCACCGAATTTAACAGAGTGATTCTTCCCCCTAGCGTTAGAAATCGGCCTTTCCATCCGGCTAACTTCTTATCTATCTTTTCAATCAATGGTAGCCAATCTTCTCTATGGAGTGGCCCTGGTCTTATGAGTACCCCAAGATAAACCAGTGGAAAATTGACCACTTCACACCCGAAATAACTCTTAATATCATCAACCGGAATGGAAAGTTGCTCGCTAATAGGCAGAACAGACGTCTTAGCAAGATTCACTTTGAGATTCTCTTGGTGGAGGAAGGGCTACTAGAAGCCTAGAAGGAAAAGAAGTCTGAGCTGGGACCAGACCATGAACCAAAGCACTGCAACGCCAATTTGATTGCACCCATCTCCTCTTCTCTGGCCGCTCCGAACAACAACGTATCGTCCGCATATTGCAGGATAGAAATAGATTGAGGAACACCCTTGACCTTGATCCCTTGAAGAATGCCTCGAGACCTCTCCCTACTAATCATTTCTGCCAATCCATCTGCTACGATAGCAAATAAAAGCGAAGACAACGGGTCACCTTGTCTGAGTCCCCTCTTGCATCTGATTTCTTTACCTGACTGATGGTTTACTTGAATGAACGACTTCCCCCCGTGGACACATTTCATAATCCAATTAATCCAAATGGGCCCAAACCCTTTAAGCTTCAGAGCTTCCTCAACAGAGTCCCATTCTAACGTGTCGTAGGCCTTTTCGAAATCTATTTTAAGAAGAAAGCCATCCGCCTTATCTTTGTACCCTCTAAACACCACCTCATGAGCAGATGCCACACTATCCATGATATCTCTCCCTTTGATAAAACCGCTCTGCGATTCTCCTACCACATCTCTCATCTGTGGCGACAATCTCCGCGCTAACACTTTCGTCACAATCTTGAACGAACCATTAAGCAAACTAATGGGCCTGAAATCATTAACCTTGCACGCCTCTTTCTTTTTGGGGATCAAGATCACGTTAGCATAATTAATCCTGTCCAGCTCCAGATTCCCGCTATGAAACTCGTGGAAAATATTCATCAGATCGTCTTTAATAATTTGCCAATATAAGTTGTAGAAGAAGATTGGCAACCCGTCTGGACCCGGAGCTTTATCCTGCCCCAGCGCTCTAATTGCGCGCAGAACCTCCTCTTCTGAAAAGAGACCCTCTATACCATCACTACCATCTAGTCTAGATGAGCTCCACATGTCTTGGGCTAGGTTACACCTTCCTACAGAGTTAACACCGAACAAATTCTTGAAGTTTTTATCAAATTCGTGCCTGATTAGTCCTTCGTTCTCTGACCAGGAACCGTCAATGAAAATTTCCGCTATACGATTCTGTCTCCTCCTACCGTTTGCTACTTTATGAAAGAATTTTGTATTCGCATCTCCCTCTCTGAGCCATTGCACCCTTGATCTTTGTTTCCAATGTTGTTCCTCCATGTCACCGATCAGCTTAATCTGATTTCTGCAGTTGAGTAGCTCTTCAAACTCAACATCTGATAATTCCCCTTCCTCTTGTTTGGTTTCCAACTTTACTGCCTTTACTCCTAGTTCCAGTAATCTATCTTTGTTGCCTCCAAATTCGATTCTAGCCCAATTTTTGATCCTCTTACGCAGTCTCCTCGTCTTTTCGACCCAGATCCCTACAGCCGAGACTTCCCTAGTGTTGGCCTCCCAGGATTCTTGAATAATCTGATGAGTCTTTGGTGACAACGTCCATGCTTTCTCAAATCTGAATGGTGGCCTACTGTTAACATACCCCTCCCCACATTCCATAAGTAAAGGCAGGTGATCTGAAGTGAAATGAATAATGGACTTCACTCTAACTAACGGGAACACGTCTTCCCACTCTGAGGATACCAGGATCCTATCCAACTTGGCTTGGATTGGATTGGCTTGCATGTTAGACCACGTATACCTTCTATCGATCTGCTCTACCTCCATTAATTCTAACTCATCAATAACAGAATTGAAACCAACTTGATCACTTCTACTTTGACCCCTACCTCCGTGCTCATGGCTAAATCTGGTTATGTTGAAATCACCCCCCAATACCCACGGATCAACCCAATCCTTCCTTATGTCTCTGAGTTCTTTCCAAAATCGCCATCTTTTTCTAGAATCGTAAGGACCGTATACCGTTGTAACCGCATGGATCCAATCATCGCTTCTCCTTCTAACTCTAATTGAGATCGAAAATTCCCCAATTTTATGATCCAGCATTTCGAACACCTTTAAATCCACACCTAACGCGATCCCCCCCCGAATATCCTATCGCAGGTTTAAACCTCCACTCGTAGTCCTTCGCCCAGGAGGGCTGTTGAAATTCTTCCTGGGTAGGGAACTCAATTCTAGTCTCTTGAAGACCACAAAAAGTAGGTCTGACTCTACCCACTGTACTATTAATAAGATTCTTTTTACCCTTTTGCTGCATACCCCTCACATTCCAAAATATGTATGACATAACTACACAATAATTCTCCTATCCAACCTCTCTCAAGGACAACCCGACTCCTCTTACCGAACCCAACTCATGTCCTCTCTAATCCTAACAGCCAATTTAGCCTGATCATCACTACCCGCACCCATGTCTAAACTGTACAGACTTACAAAATAGATAAGAGACTCATCATTAATTAAATTTAAAACGGAGTAATTGTTTGCAGTCATACCTCCACATGCCGAGGCTGGTTCTTTCCCCTTCGTCGCCACCCTAATAAGGTCCTCCTCGCTAGGGCCCTGCAATCCCCATTTATTTAACTGTCTCTTGCTTTTCCTCTGGTACTCTGTAAATTTTTTCCCGGTACTACCCAAATCAGTAATGACCACTGTTTTCTCTCCCTCCTCTGCCTCAGTGACTGAGATAACATTATCGTCCCGAATCCCATCTAGTGCTTCAATTATCACATTCTCTTCCTGTATTTCAACTATCGGGGCCCCCTGCAAAAGTTGGCCCTCTTCCAATAAGTTGTTCTCTCCCTCTTCAGAATTTTGGTGCTGCAAAATTCCCAGTCCTCGGTCGCTACACGATGGCCTCCCAACATTGCCCACATGGCCCACCTGTATAGCAGGCCCACCAATCGGTTTAGAATTAAACCCCACTTTTTCTGGCCCAAAAGGTCCATTCTGATCTTTACGTGCTACTAGAGCTTTGATCGCGAGACGAATCGAACACGCTACATCTTCTTTGGTGAAAGCTAGCGCCGAATGCATGTCAGCTCCCTCGAGCCCAGAGCCATCGAATTGACGTTTCAATATTCCTTGTTTTGAGGACGTCCCTTCTTGATTATTAACACAGCAACCCAGTAGCTTTTCTTTATCCTTTGTACTCTTAGCTTCCTCACCTCTGTGAATGACCTCAGCAATCTTGGGACCCACCCCCTTAGCTGCAACCACCAATGAACGATCCAGATGGACTCTTGCACGATCTAACGACGTGACGTACCCCTTAGGCTTAGACAGATCCTGACCGTCCACTTCCGATAATCCCCTATCCAACGGACGACTGCCGTCTTCAACCTCACGTTCGCCTCTCGAATCGCCGACGTCTTCTGCTTCCCTCTTCTGATCACCTCTAAAGGAGACGCTTTTTTTAAGCTCCGAAATGACTTTCACTTCGAATCGTTCCTCATCAAAATCGACACTGATGGATGATGGAATATCATGCTTGTTGACGACGCCCACTCTGATACGAGCATAGTTCAGATTGGAATGGGTGAGCGTACCTCTGTCGACGTCGAGGACCATTCCAAAGCTTCTCACCGCATCTTGGAAACCAGTACGCACCCAACATTGCATCGGTAGGTTGAATAATCTAATCCAAACTGAGTACAGCGATTGCACTTTCAGCGCCCCTTCAACGCGCGACCACCTTCTGAAGGTAATGTAAAACTCCATGCCGTCGGCGCTTCTACCCTCCATACCTTTCATTAATAGGAGCTCCGCCAAACTCTCCTCATCTTTGCAGTGGAGCAGGTAGTTGTTCTCCGACATTTGGAATGCAATCCATTTCCACTCAGGACCAGTAGAGGTGACTGCCGTTAGCAGTTCTTCTATGTCTTTGCCTGTAGGATGACCGGTGTGGGCCTTTATCAGAATGGCCATGTTGTACCGCTTTTCGATCCCCGCCATAATAGGAGTCGGAGTGATTTTTGCCAACGCAATTTTCCTACTGCCCGCCGCACTCTCCTCTGTTTTGCTGTTGATGGACTTTGTAGACGACGCCGGAGTTGGAACCACCTTGTCGGAGTACGTAGCACTCTTGCCGTGAGGGCACGCCGTCGAAATATGCCCCGATTGCTTACAGCTGAAGCAGAACCACTCATTCCTACAATGGTGGATAGTATGCCCTCTTTGGGCACACTTGTGACATAGCGGTCTACCGGCAAGGCCTTTCCCTCCCGACGAGTCCCCACTTTTGCTGCTCCCCAGTGCCGCCTCCCTTCCCCGACCCTTCTTCGCTTTCACAAGAACCCATTCCCCTTCGTCGTCTTCCTTCT